>KN471236.1:0-12186 GCA_000787095.1 Periophthalmodon schlosseri | reverse complement strand
TTCAGCAGGTGTTCAGTAAACATGTGAGTCTCCAATGTACAGCTCTGGACAACAAAGTAAAAGAAGAGACCACTGACGATGAAGCTGAGCCTCTGTAAGTCTGTGTGTGTTAAATACATATGAAAACATCCCTCACAAACCACCAAGTAACGGTAAGAGAGTGATATAACATTACATAAAAAGTCTGTGAAAAACAGGTGAATAAGACACAAGAAAACTATCATTTCAAATCAAGGTTATTCAATAGAATATGGATTTCTCAATTATGTATTGTCAAAAAATGAATGAAGATCAATCTTTAGTTCATATTGTTTCTTTCTCATGTTCATTATATTTTCCAATTCACTGCAGTAATTTCAAATCAGTTTTTGTTCCATTTTAGTTTGGTAAAAAGTTTGAGAATCACTCCTGTAAAGAACAAAGTGTTCCGTTCCACATCCTACCTCTATAAAAGATAAAAGCGGATGCTTCTGCAGTGGTCTCTTGTTTTCCCAGAGCTGTAAAACCTAGATAAATGATATTTGGTAAAGGCGAGGTACTGTTTCAGGACATCAGTCCAAGTCACTGAGGTCGCTGACTGGCTCGTCCTGTACAATGCTCAGGTGGTTCATGGCGCGGCTGAAGGCGATCTGGACCGCTTTACGAATGCTTGACGTGCGACCTTCCATCATTTTGATCTTGTCGATGGTCTTGTCTATCCCCAGGGGAACCATCTTGGATCTGGGAAGCCACTGCCTGAAGCAGGAAAACAACATCATGAGCAAAGTGGATTTTTTTTCTTCCTGAAAGCAACACTGACTTTTAAGGATGAGAAAACTCTCAAGGTGAAAAGGACAAATGCAGGTGCTAGTTCACACTGCATTAAACCCTTAAGGAGTTAAACCCATAAACTCTTTAATGTGGAGTTATTTTTAAATGTTCTGGCATGATCATTGTTGATGAAATTATGAAGAAGAATCGGTGAGAAAACTAGAATTACTAGATTCCAGACCTCGGTTAGACAATTACAGTTTAGCTAAGAACAATAGTGCTCATTTGTGTAGAAGGTACTTTTTCTCCGCAGTTTCGCAGGGAATTTTTAGCAGATCTTAAAACTTCTTAAAAAAAGGTTTAAAATAGTGCTACCATGAAAAACAAAAATTAAAACCTATTAATTAGCTTCTCCATAATAATTACATTTGGAGGACAACACGTCAATATAATGGTCACAGGTTTCTGATGTACTAAAATCAAATAAACTCCTCTGTGAACCTGAGCCGTTTATTGCCTGTTGACGATTTATAGCACTTGGCCACAGCAGAATAATGGTGAGCTGATGGACAGGCTGACACGCTTCCCCTTGTAGAGCCGAGTGTGGCCTTAAATCACTCCGGACGACCGGGCACTCACCAGCTGCGCTTGTTGTCGAAGAAGAGCACGAGGTAGAGTTTCTCTTCGGCCTTGTACTGCATCTGCTCCCCGATCCGCAGCACGTCAGAGGGAGGCTGCGGGATGGACGCCCTGTTGAGCTGGCAGCGAGGCATGTGGGGGTCGATGATCTGAGGAGTGGGAGAGAGAGAGAGAGAGGGATTTACACACAAGCATGATCACACCTTATTATACAAATAAAGAATGGGAACAGTTTGCTATAAATGAGTGCTGCAAATATGGTACAAAAAAGGGATAGTTCAAGAGTAAATCAGGGAGCTACTGAGGAAAAGATCTCCAAGGTTAGCCAAAGCTTTTTAATGCATGATAGATTTTACAGAATTTGCCATATTTCAAATAGTGCTGAGTATCATGTCACATAGTGAATTTTGAGTTTGCTTACAACTTAGGTAGTTGTAGAGATTGGCAGATTGATTTGGTTGATGGTGATTTGGTCAACTATAAAACAGAATCTTCCCTATTTCTTCATATATGGGAGGACAAAAAGTCCTGATAAAATATATCCTGATTCTCTATGCGTCCATACCTTCAATTATTTACAACATGAACTATCCCTTTAACAGCACCAATAGTTTTCTTTTTCTTATGCCCCTCCATGCTCAGGTCAATTACACAGTTATAGGCTGCCACCTAGAGGACGTGTCCAATGAATTACACTTCGGAAGGTGACCATCTACACTCTTGATGAAATGAAGTGCCATGTTTACGTTCCAAAGTGTCTCAGTGTGAAGTGATAGAAAGTCCCCAGAGAAAGAGATCATGAATTCACTGTCACACATGTGCTCCACAAACACTCACCAGGGCAGGATAGGAAGGGTATCCACTACATTTGGCCCAAACTAGCTTTAGGGGTTCCAGTGCAACTGTTGCAGCACTAGCGGGCATCCAAATATTGCTGTTGCCAACCTCTAGAGAAGCAGGGACAACACCGGACATGTTAAGTGTGAGTTTAAACAACACCCAAAGTACAAGTACAAGCACACCTCCAAAAGCCATGCAGTGAGAGTAGAGCCAAAGCATAATCAGGCTTAGAAAAAGATTAGATTAACATATCCTGTGTTACACACCAGTGTAAATGACAAATATTATAATCTAATATTTTTTGCCATGGATATTAAATGAGAAGAACCTATTCACACAGCGCCTGACTTGTGTAATTGTTGACTGTTAATGTATAACCCAGTTGTTTACAGTGAGTCAATCTGGCACATTATCAATCACCAATGTGCAAGTTGTTAGATTTGTCTAGATGAATAATTTAGTTTACAGAACGTGCTTTTAAGCAAATATTTTAATTCAAGCAGATTTATTTTTGCTAGTGTCACCTATAATCAAATAAATTGTTTCAGATGATATCTTTCTATGTAGAATAAAATATTAATAACGCGATGCAGTTGTAAAAATGTACTGTGTCAACACACCTGCAGCTAATCGAGCAGCTTTTGCAAAATTCCCAGTTTCTATACAGGCAATTAATTCACTCTTGTCGTCCACAGTGTGTCTCCGGACCAAGGCGGGTTTTCCCTTTCCACATTTCGGAAGACTGAGAACAGCGCTAAATGTAAAACAACACAAATAACAGTACAATACATCATTTCTTTGCAGTCAGTACTATTGTGTGTAATTCAGTGCTTTCATCTTCATAGGACTTCTGTGGCTAAATGAAAAACAAAGTGAAACAATTACCTGGTGCTTCCTGGTAAACTGCTGCAGGAGGAGATGGATGACTCAGAGGCGCAGCGGCGGCGAGGCTCCACAGGTCGACCGGTTCTGCTGGGATCTGCACGCTGCGTCTGATGCTCCGTCTCCAGGAAACCACTCGACAAGCCTGAAAAAGACATGCACTAGCAATGTATCACACCATAGTAATTCCCCTGCTACTTGATACACAAAGTACAATCATAGAAAGACATGTTTCCAGAGTTCAAACAGGACAATAACAGAATTCCAGCACTAATGCTTGGGGATTGGTCACAGGATATGTTGGACTCATGGTTGTGAGATTGTTTTCTGGCTTTGACAATTTCCCGAATGGCTCTCCTCACTCTTTAACCCCTGCCCCCAGAAAAAATTAAAACAGAGCCATAGCCATTGAAAAACCACAGCCAAAACTAGGACTTAAGGCTCATTGAAGCTCTACGTTCAAAATGCACGCAGATACAAGTGGATGCGGTCTGTCCTTTGAGTTAACTGACTCTTACAATAAAAGTAAAAATAAAAACTGTCATGGTGTCTCCATGATTGTTTTTTGTGGCCATATTTACTTCCATTTTTGAGCACCCTGTGCTAGTTATTTTAGAGGCACAGGCCACAGACCTGACGTTAGAAAAAACTAGGATTAAACCTGGGCTGAACTAATTATTAACCCCCCCAAAAGATCAACTCGGACTAAATTAGTACTCAGGTTAAAAGAAGGAACATATGTATTACTAGCAGT
This sequence comes from Periophthalmodon schlosseri, assembly GCA_000787095.1. Taxonomy (NCBI): domain Eukaryota; kingdom Metazoa; phylum Chordata; class Actinopteri; order Gobiiformes; family Gobiidae; genus Periophthalmodon; species Periophthalmodon schlosseri. Next base: position 8,321 of record KN471236.1, on the reverse strand, counting down.
AACAGAAAGCCACATTTGCTTATTCTATATTATTTTATACAGGACTACTCATGTTTCAACCCTCACTTGATTTTAATGAAGAAGTACTGGCCAATTGTAATGTTTACGCAGTTGGAATCAAGAGCTGCAAGTAGAGCTTAGTACACCATTGCTAATTTAATCAGGAAGAATGTTTTAATTTAGCTAACAAGGTACTGATGATTCACTCCTTTTAAACAGAAGAAGTTTTTTTTCTCCCATGTGAGAAATCTGCTTAATTATCTAATAGCATATTGTGATATTAGTCCTCTGGGGGAAAAACTAATAAATCTATGATTAAAAGGAAAATAAAGAGGAATAAACAAAGTATCCCTATTCTTATTTTAGATTTTAGGGGAATCAGGATATAAATGTTAATATTTTTTTCTTTTTTTTTTCCCTAAGCATTCTGCAGATTTTAGCATCCAAATGTATTTTTCCATACAAAAAAGGTCCATGCTAGGTTCAGTGCAGTGAGACTAATTCTAGACTCTCCCCACTCTTCACTCCCAATTGATGCCACATGATGTCCTGTCTAATAAAGCTAATTCACCACAAAAGATAACAGATTTGCTTTACCACCGCCATAGCTTACCTGTGTCGAGCCGTTTGACAGGAGACTCCTCCTCCTCCTCCTCTTCGTCGTATCTACTCCCGCTGTGCTTTCTCTTTCTGTGGATTAGGTTCTCCAGCCTGGGTATGACCACTGACAGTATAGACGTGGAGCCTGGATCATCCTCAGACCCCTCCTCTTTCTCAGTGCCATTGCTTTTATCAGGCATTACCTCTTCACTTTTAAGGACTTTTTGAGGACTAGCAAGTTTAGATTTTTTAAACAAAACTGCCGTCCGGCGATTGACCGTGCCTGTGGGCTCTGCAGCCACTGCCGTATCCAAAACACTTATGTGTCTGCCTAATAATGAACTTTCATGTGAGTGTCCATTTAGACAGGGGGCAGAAAGCAGGTCTGGGATCTCTTCATCAAATAACGTTGGCATGCTGTGTCTTTTATCGTCACAGGCTTGTTCTATGTCTATTGGTTTCAGTGTTGGGGGCTCTGGGTCTGCTTCCGAGTGGATAAGCGGAGGTATGGAGTTTGACGGCTCTAGTTTTGGAGGAAGAGATTTGTCGACTGTAATGATAAGAGAAAAAAAGACAGAAAAACAAAACAATTTAAGTTATAATTGTTGCTAAGGGAGTCATACAAGTCATTTCATCTGTGGCTCCACATTATTCTCATTATTCATTCACATACTTAAAACAGTGGTTACTAGTTTAAGCTGCTTTGAAATGTTTCCAGGACTTTCCTGTACCTTGTGGATAAGCTTGCTAAAATTTTAGCAATCTAGAACAGTGTGTACTAGTAAAATTAGTAAATACAAAAGTACATATTTTAAATTATCACTGTTTTCCAAAATTATTAGCACATAACAATTTACAAAGAGTCCTATGCCCCCATTAATGCGAATATACTATATTTCTGTGTATACATTAGTTTCATTTGCAGACAAACCTATGTAGATTATATAAACGTCCATGTTTTCAGTGTATGCTCATGGTCAATGCAAAAATTTGATCAAAGTAAAATGCTTCCAGTTATGCTCTTATTTATGACTAATTTGTGCCACAAATGTAAAAAGCCTGTTATAGCCTGGGTGTACCATTCGTACCTTCATCATCTGTATAATGCCCATTGATTTTTGATATGTCTTCTTGGGGTTTTTGTGAGAGGCCTGAAGATGCTGCGTTGGAAGAGCTGTGGCGGTGACATGGCTGGACTCTCTTCAGACTCATTTCGTTTCGCACGTCGTTGATGGTCTTTTTGAGGAGCTTGAGTCGTTTGCTGCGGGAGGGACTGGACTTCATGGCGAATGTCAGATCGAACTTCTCCAGTAATTGCTGTAGCTGCTTGTCCAGAGGGAGATGGGCACGGTTGGCTGGGGCTAGTACACGGTCAACTACAACAATGACAAAGACCAGAAGTGAACAACTTGTGGTTTAGAGCGCTTTTTAAAATTTTGAGTTGGGAATGCAAAATGTGAAGTGAAATGATACGTGACAACTAACCAATTTATCAAAACAAAAATTTGTTTACATCTGGAGTAGAACTTGCACTTTGACAGGCACCAAAATCTGTACCAGTGAGAAACCGTAAAGGTACATTAGGTACCTTTTTTTGGTCTGCCACATGCTTGTCTCTATCTAGATGTGATTGCTTTGCCTGAAATGTTCCACAGTATGGCATGTGACTTATCTATCACCATGGAGACAAGCATGTGATGGCAACAGGCCAAGTTACAGATTAGATCAGTAGAGAGGCCACACTGCTCACAAAAAGAATGCATTTTTATTTGTTTATTGTTTTGTTTTTTTGCAATATAACACCTGTAATTTTTAATAAATGAAAGACGGATACATTTAAAGCCATACAGTGGAACATTCCAGTTTGTTCCTGGGCTTTGTTTATTTGTTCATATTTTATCTTCTGTACTCTTTTTATGCAGTTTCTGTCATTATAAAAGTAAAATTTAGAATGAACTCGAATGAAGACTTGCTTAGGATAATTCTCAGTTTTGACTCACCATCTTCCCAAGAAAATGTAGGGACTGTTTTCACTTCAGGAGCTTCATCCAAATGCAGGCCACTTTCAGTATCAAAGCCAATGGTCTCTAGGTCACGCCGGGCTTTTCTCAGCACGACTCCGCCCTGATCTCTGAGCCGGACAGCAGAACGGTGAAAGTACGTGTCCTTTGAGTTGTACTTCATGCAGTTGTCGATGATCAAGTTAAAGTCTTCTTCAAACTGGGCAAAGCTTCTGTAGACTTGGCTGTCAATGCGCTGCCGCATGGTGGAAAAGTCCATAGGATGTTTAATGTGGTCAAGGTAATCAGGCACCTAAAAAAATAATGATATCAAAAGATAATTAAAGTAAATTACAATCATTATTATTAGTGGATTCAACATAATGCACTGCTCTTAACCGCAACCCAAATAAAGTTAAAACAGTGATGACAACAACAGCAATTGTGTCCTAAACCAAGAAAATGGATGAGACAAGAGTTGCCAACAAATATTTCTGGAATTCTGTGCCACAGTACCAAACTGTGGTACGGTGGCTGCCTCTGAAGGTACTGCAGTTTGAGTATATGTTTTATTTAGAGATCAATCTATGAACGTGTTTGTCCTCCTTTAAGGACAAAGGCACTAGAACTAACTTATTCATGGTTTCATCTCATTTTAGACCATGTTTAGCCCGATTTTAGGCCTAATAGTCCAGGTTTAGATTTGGTGGTACTCAGAAGGACAAATATAATCTTACATAGTACTTGGTCGTACTTGGTGGTACTAAAAAACGAAGAACGAACAAGCACTGCTTAATGTATGTCTTAAGAAACAAACCAGTGGCCTCAAAAGCTACTTGATTGTATGTACAAAATGCAAATTTCAGAGACATGAAAAAATATTGGGATTTATAAAATCCTCAGTACGCCCTCCTTGACACACTTTCCTCTTAAAGTTTGCAGTCTGCAGCAGAAATCGGTGTACATGATCCCACCTCACGTCACTTTAATGCCTCCATTTCACCTTAAAAGGACAATGTAAAGTAAGTTCTGAATGAGATTTATCTAAACATGGGCCAATAATGAGCGGGTTTGATTGACACACAGGGGCAAAGAGGGAAGGGCTCAGAGGGAGATACTGCAGCATAGAACTTTAGAGAAAAAGTGAACTCTGTTTCTCTGAAACAACATTTTAACACTTATCCTGTCATTTAAGCATTTAAAAGTGCTATGAAGTCGAAAAAATGCTGTATTGTGTGAGTTTCAGTCTACAAAGAGACTGAAACACACACAGAAGAGGCCGTTTTATACAGGGAACACATGGATCTGTTTAGTTTCAGCCATGCTGTAGCCACACGCACATGTAGGTCCACAGGTTTGAGAGAGGAGAGGCAAGACACGGAGTCACTGCCGTGGTGCTGTGTGTGTGACCGCAGCATGACTTTGATCATCTTTGGGCCGCATGCTTCCTCCGTGGATCAACTGTAGGAGAGTGTGTGTCCAGTGATCATTTTCATAAAGGGGCACATTGATGCAGCAGGGATCATTCAACATTAGCGTCAGCCAGTGCCAAGCACAGTGCACATGGATGAGTGCGCACATGTACATACATCTTTATTACCCTCTAATGCTCGCAACACTTTGGAAAATTACGCTATTCAAGTAAATTGTGTACGTTTCCCACATGTTTGTGACTAAATGTTCACAGTTCAGTTAGATTCAGTTAGTATTAGTAGTTAGTTAGTATAGGCATGAAGTAATCAGAACATAAAAGGTAATCGCCCAACGTGGGGCTCGAACCCACGACCCTGAGATTAAGAGTCTCATGCTCTACCGACTGAGCTAGCCGGGCGTGTGCATGCCTGTCTCAGAGCTTTGCACAGTCACCACCTGCTGCCGGCAATCATTCTCCAGTTTCACACCAATCTGGAAGTGGCCTTACTCATTGTCAGGAACTCCACATTTCTCAACATACTACACTGTGCACATGCAATAAATGGAATCATTCATAGAGAGAAATAACCTGTCAAGAAATCTATGGTCCGTTTTTATTAGTTACTGTGATGTACATGGGCACAGGCTTTTATCTTATGGAGGTGGCAGTGCATAGTATTTTCTTTTATTACAGGGTGTTTAATAATAGTATTTACACTAGTGTGCACTAAACGTTGTGTTTGTATTGTATTTCTTAACAGATTCATTGATACTGGACACTCTGAGAAGATTTGTCAGACAAGAGTTTACAACAGAAAGAAAAACAGTTGCCCAACAGGGTCTTGAACCCACAACTCTGCGATTTAGAGTCTCATGCTCTACTGACTTAGCTATCCAGGTTTAAAATCAGTCCATTATAAAGTGCCAATAAATAAAAAAAAATACTTTAGCAATACCTCATTGACATCAACAGGTTGGGCATAGATCCTTGCTTGGTCCTTTGCTTGTAGTTGCTCCAAAACACCTCTGAGGAAAATACTGAAGGGGGTCAACTGCATCTCAAGAAGGGTCTCCTGAAGCCTAATCTGGAAGGCACAGAACCATTGCTTACAGTTTGTTTATACAAAGACTATATAAGAATAAAAGATGAGCAGTTAGCACACTCACCTCAAAACAACAAGAACACTTTGAATCACTCATGAACTTAAACTGTAGACTAACAGAAAGTTTAGTCACAAATACCTCTTCTCTCTTGATCTTCTCCCTCTTTCGGATCAGTTCCAGTAACAGCCGTGCTCTCTCCAGGTCGTGCCTCAGACGGTGCCACTCTTTCAGTTGGTCTTTAAGGGCTCTGCTCTCCTCGTCATTCCTTTTCTGTGAATTTACATTTATTTGTTGCAGAACTTACCTCTTAAGCAATTAGGTGTTTTTTTCACATTTTAGATTGTATTTTGTGTTTTGTCCTATACATGTTGTAAATCAACAAAAAATAGTAATGAAGCGATGTAGGCCAATTGGGTGTTTTATTTCTGTTTTCTCAGGGCAACAGCTACAACTACTTAAAACAAACTACCTCTAGTCTACAGTCTATTTTACAACACTGAAAGGTGAGGCATAACATTATGACCATATGGCCACAGTTGCAGTGGTAGTAGTAACATTTAAATTAAGAATAAAGCTAAAATGATCAATGATCAATGCATATCAGTGTATTATAGATCGTTGCATAAAAGGCTGTGCAGGTCATAATGTTTTACACCTGTTTAGTAAGTTTTCTACAAACTACAGGTAAAAGTAAAAAGACTGATGTTGTTCAGTGGTTGACTGACAGATGAACAAACCGGTTGTGCATTCTTCTTGGCCTGGAGGCTTGTCTGGAGTCGTTGGATGAGGGGGAGGTTATTCCTGGACTCTCTCTTCAGTGTCCAGTAATTCAGGGCGAGCTCAACAAAAGCCCTCTTCTTCTGAACAGACACCTGGTTGAGTATAGTTTGTAACCTGGGGCAAAGCAGTAGACAAACCAGTTGAAGGGAAAAGTCTGGTAGATGTTCACAGCAACTAAATGTATTGTTATCAAATGCATCTTCTTTTCTGTTTTAAAAAATCTATTTGTTATAATCTTGGAAGACCTCTTTGATGTCTAAAGGTGATGTTGTCCAAACAATTATGGGTAAAAATTTGTGTCAACATGAAAACCCCTTCTAATATATATATTGTTCTATACACAGGATTTGTATATTTCAGGAGGCAGTCCAGTCAGTTTAACAAAGTGGAGGAGGGCAGTTGGAGGGATTTTGACTGAAAGACTAAAACTAAGATTCTTACACAAAGCTGTTGCAGGCGGTGACAACAGCTATAGTAATCGTAGGTTTTAGTTTATTCTGAAACAAGTATTATGGACAGAGTCACAGTTGTAATTATGCTATATTAATCTGACCATGTCTCGTAAACTGTACTGCCCAATAAAGTAAAAGTGTAGTAACTACGGATTTAGTTACAACTGAGTTAAGACCAAAAAACACCGTTATAACACCTGTTTTATTTCGTGACAAAGTTTTATAGCTTTACTATGTCCCATTGAAAGTTATCTCTTAAATTATATCTTCTCGGATCACCTCATTTATACCATTTTAATACAAATTTGAAGGTCAAAGGTGAAATCAGTGGTGATGGCTGTGGTTTGTAAATATTTACTATAATTACTATAATTAGTGCATCTCTGATATACACAAAGTGACAACATCCAAGTTTTTCCTCAGTTTAACTGATAGTACAGGCATTATATTGTTCTGTGTGTGATAAGATTTCTGTTTGTTTGTACCTGTGAGTGGGAAACAAAGGCACTGGGCTGGCAGGAGTTTCAGGTTCACTTTCTACTTCAGGCTCTGTTTTCTTACTTTTCTTTTTCAGATTTCCTTTTGAATGTCCTTTGTCGCTCTGCTTACATAATCCATTTTTTGGTTTGACTTTATTGTATATGTTCAGTGGTCTTCTTACACATCCATGAGGCGTGTGCGAGCCGCAGTACGAGGTTTTCTTCACATAAAAGTTGGCCTCTTTTGTGTCTGCCTCTTTGACTGGCTCCAGCTTCATATAGAGACCAGCCTTTTGGGCACAGCTCACATGAAAAGCAGTGTAACAGTTGACTTTGTGGCACTGGATGCACGCCCCAACACCTTTTTCTTTACAGAGGTAGCATGTGAGTTTCCAGCGAGTTGAGGGGATTTGGCCAACCCCATCTATAGGTTCGATAAAAGTCGTATTGGAAAACCCCACTTCAGGTATCCACAGTGCACAAACAACATGCCCCCAGCGGTCATCGTCAGTCCTTTTCACAGCTCCACCTGTGTTGGGACACAGGATGCAGTCTGCAGGCTGGTTAGGAGACTGAAGGCAGTGTCGGCACAACCACTGGCCTTCTGGGATATAGGGAACACCGTAGCATTCCTGGTGAACAGCAATGCTACACATACCACAAAACAGAATGGTATTAGCATCATGAGCTTCTCCAGCCATGCAAATACAACACACTGAATCACCGTCTAACGGAGTGAGGTTTTCACTGCTTTGATCTAAACTTTCCAGATACACCTCTTTCTCAAAGCGGTCAATTAAAAACTCAAACACATTATAGGACACTTGACTGATGCCCTCACATCGTCGTCTCTCATTGACCAAATCCAGCCAAGCGTAGTCTTCCTCGTCCATGTCATACTCCGTTTCCTCATCCAACTCTTCTTCAGTTTTCTCCTTGTATTTGTAGTAAGCTGCAGTGCGCTGGCGAACTGCTGGGAGGTTATATTCAATTGTACGAAATTGTGGCTCGGGAAGTTTGGGGCCAGGAGGGGGCAGTGGTGGTTGCCCGTGTTGATCTTCATGACAGTTGATTCCCAAAGCAGCATTTCTTTTCTCTTTGTTGTTTTTTAACCTAACAGACCTCAAAAGAACTTGTTGTGGTTTGTCAGCATTTTCTTTATTACTTGTACACTTCATCATCTCCTGCAACATCGGGTCCTCATCTGTGATAACCTCCAGCTTGTCGAATATGCTTATTCGGTGTAAGCGCCCATCCACCTCGAACTCCACCATGCGCTGGGCCTGTTCGTATGTGAGAATCTGTTTGTTGGGGGAAGGTTTGATAGGAGACGGTGGCCTTGGTGGAGCCGCAGCCCGAGGAGGCCGGACTCTCTTCCTCATGGTTTTGAAACTCCGTGTTCCTGCAAAACCACATGGCAAATGAGACAAAATGTAAGGCAGAGCAATGTTTTTTAATTGATTTAAACAATAATATAAAAAATATGACCTGAA
>KN471232.1:0-12538 GCA_000787095.1 Periophthalmodon schlosseri | reverse complement strand
AGACAGGCTACCTCAAAGTGTCCAAAGCTCCTCTTCCATCAGGAGAATCTTCTTCAATGACAGTACCTGACTTCTCGAAAGAGTTCAGTTTCAAACAGTTCCCAGTCTCTCCAACAGACCATCACCAGGTCTGTTGAACTCTGAGCTGGCAAACCTCTACCCACAGCGGGTTTCCAGAACCTTTACTGAAGAACAGAACCGTTCTCCAAACACCCTCTCTGACTGCGCCAACTGCACACAGCTACAGTCGAGCCCAAAGCACTCCACAGCTCCAGACAGCAGCTCCTGGCGGCCACAGACATTGAGCGCTCTGCAGCCATCCGCCACAGCACACCACGACTCCAACATCCTGGAAGCCCCAAGCAGCTCCATCCGCCTGTGGTGGACCTCCGCAGGAGACACCATCCTCACTTCAGAGGCCTTCTCTGTGAACTCGACACAAGCTTGCTGTACTTCACCGATCCTCTGTTGCCTCCTGAGTTATTGTAGACTTCTCAATTTCAATCCCAAGTTTTTCACCTGTGGTTCTCTAACTGGTCTCTGCTGGTTGTCAGGTACACCAGTTTCTCCATCAGCCTGAACCTTCTGTCTGGTTTCCGTCATTCTTCACTGCCTCCCACTGGCCTGGATCCCACCACTGCCACCAAATGTGGGGAAGCTGGCTCAACATGGTCGAAGTAGGAGGCAGACGTGCATAAAGTGTCTTTTACCAGACAAATTTATTTAAAAGACGACTTCTGTTGGACGCCAAAATAATTTAAGACAATAACAAACTGTTCACACAAAACAGAACATGAGTAACAAACAACATCTAACAAACAACCACGTGCACACAACTACACTGAAATCCTGCCGAAAGACTGACTGGCTGGCTTAAATACCCACCTAAGCAGGAAGCACCTCCCCTAGGTATATACCATCTACTCCACAGGTGCCGTAGGCATAACTTTTAGCACAAGCTCACACTCTACTACATACTTTCCAGGGCCTAAGTCCCATAACTCAAAAGTGTTTAAAAATACACTATAAACACTTAAACATATTGAAACAAAATACACACAGACACTGAAACAAAAAAACCTTAAACCTGTTCTCCCCTCCACATGGGACGGCCCACGACCACACCCAAGCCTTTAAAAATGGCCGACATAGGGCACGCCCTCTCTTTGTCTGGATCATGTGGAGATTCAGGTAAGAATGGATATTGAAATAATGAGAAAATTAACAAATGAAATAAAATTAATGTGGGTTTAAAGGGACAAAGACCCACTTTGAGTGGCCATCACAAAGCCCTGATCTCAGCCAACTATTGTGAGAAGCTTGTGGAAGGATATCCAAAATGTTTGACCCAAGTCATACAGTTTAAAGGCAATAGTACCAAATGCTGATGAAATATGTGTAAACTTCTGACTTTGATGAAAGCAATGAAAAATTGTCCAAAAAAAAAATTCTGTCATTATTCTGGCATTTAGCAAATAGAAATAATTTTGGTAATCCTAATTGACCTGAAACAGGAAACGTTTAGTCTGATTTCATGTCAGACAGTGAGAAAAAAAAGTGCATGTATCTTATATAATGTATGTAAACTTCTGGTTTCAACTGTATTTTTGAAGAAACCCTGAATTGACAAACTTGGATTAAACATTAGGGCCCAAGAACAGAATCTGTAATCGGTAGCCATGTGCAAGGAAAGAGCCAAGGGTTTTAGAAAAAGATAACAGCGAATAGAGAATTCCCACTGGTTGTGCTATAAACTGTAAAATCGCGAGAGCTGATGTTATATCAAACGTCCTTTGGATTATGGCTGAGTCAAGGACAACGGGGGCTGTTTTATAACGTTTTAGGAAAGTATTAACAGTAGTAGATTCACTGCTGGATAAATTAGCGACCACCTGGCTCAACGAACAGTCACGTTAGCCTCTGTAAACACGGTTGTTATAACATCATTAAAATTGTCCATACTGCTTACCACACCAATGTATACTGTGTACTCTGGTAAAGGTCACTGTAGTTACATTCTGGTTCTTTACCACTACTTCTACCACTACAAATGAACTGGTTATTATGAACAAATCTACAGACTCGTTCAGACTACATTTCCCTCTTGCTAATAATGCCAACTACTAAAACATACCTAAGCATTTTCAAACATAGAAGTGTCATACAAGTGGAAGTCAGATGTAATAAAAGTTTGAAGTTAAACTTAGTAAAGATCCTATGGCAGTAGGGCTGTTACAGTTAACATAGAACTAGCAGGCTATGTCCTGCTTTTTAGTGTCAGATTAGACCTGGCCTTGTTCTCACATAGTTCCTTTCATGTTAAAGAGAAATTGTAGGTTTGCTTAAAATTGGGTGTTTTAATTTAAGGGAGCCGTGGTCTCTGGTGATAGGGAGCAAAGTGAAACTGCACTGGAGTCATATATTAAAAATATTCTTGGAATCTTTTTCGTCGTACAGTTGCAGATACAAAATGTAGGTGACATATTCTATCATATAAAACTATTCACAGAAATGTCAGCCCCCTGCGCTGCTTCACATGTCAGCACCCCGCGCTGCTTCCCTACCTTTGTGGGAATTAGTCCACGAATTAGGGGCCATGAATCAAATTCTTTATTGATTTTGTACAAGGTAATTTTAAAAGCAGGGGATCTGGGGTCTCCTCAGGAATTTTTTGAACAGAACAGAAGTAATTTCCTGTAATCTGTGGTAAATTACATCAACAAATACATTTTTAGTAGCTAATTTCTGTCTGTTCATTAGGCTTGTGCCAAAATATCAAAATATTGAGATGCTTGGTATATTTAACAGCAGGTCAGTTTTGTTGCTTGTGATTCAGTATACAGTGCTGTGAAAAAATATTTGCCCCCTTCCTGATTTCTTACTTTTTTGCATGTGTGTCACACTTAACTGTTTCAGATCATCAAACAAATTTAAATATTAAACAAAGATTACCCAAGTAAACATTAAATGCAGTTTTTCTGTTATGATTTTATTTGTTAAGAGAAAAATACTATCCAAACCTACATGATCCTGTGTGAAAAAGTAATTGCCCCTCTTGTTAAATGATGAGGTAACTGTGATTAATCATATTATTGTGGAAAGCTGAGTTCAATTTCATAGCCACACCCAGGACTGATTGCTGCCAGACCTTTTAAATCAAGAGATCACTTAAATAGAACCTGTCTGACAAGGTGAAGTAGGCCATATTGAACCCAAGACATCATGCCGCAATCCAAAGAAATTCAGGAGCAAATAAGAAGAAAAGTCATTGACATGTCTCAGTCTGGAAAAGGTTACAAAGCCATTTCTAAATCTTTGGGACTCCAACGAACCAAGGTGAGAGCCATTATCCACAAATGGAGAAAGCATGGTACAGCAATGACTGATCCAAGAGGTCACAAAGGAACCCAGAACAGCATCTAAACAACTGCAGGCCTCACTTGCCTCAGTAAAGGTCAGTGTTCATGACTCAACTATAAGAAAGAGACTAGGCAAAAATGGCATGCATGGCAGAGTTCCCAGGCAAAAGCCACTGCTGACAAAAAAGAACATAAAAGCTCATCTCACTTTTGCCAAAAAACATCTTGATGATCCCCAAAGCTTTTGGGAAATATTCTGTGGACAGACAAAACAAAAGTTGAACTTTTTGGAAGGCGTGCATCCTGTTACATCTGGCGTAAAATGAGCACAGCATTTGATAAAAAGAACATCATGCCATCAGTGAAACATGGTGGTGGTAGTGTCATGGTTTGGGGCCGCTTTGCTGCTCTAGGACCTGGACAACTTGCTGTGATTGAAGGAAACATGAACTCTGCTCTTTACCAACAAATCCTGAAGGAGAATATCTGGCCATCAGTTTGTGAACTCAAGCTAAAATGCACTTGGGTTCTGCAGCAGGACAATGATCTAAAGCACACCAGCAAGTCCACTTCTGAATTAAAGTCATAACACAAACAAATCAAAACATAAATAAGCATCATAAAATGAACATTAAAAGAGAAGTGTGCAGAATAAAAACCACCAGCAGGAGGCCGGTCCCTGAAGTCCTCAGAGTGTGAGATGGTTCATATGGCTCTAACATGTGGGAGATGTACTTTGGTGCTGGGCCATGGAGAGACTTGTAACAAGCAGAGCTGCTTTAAAGTCTATTCTCTGAGCCACAGGAGCCAGTGCAGAGACCTGAGCACAGGACTTAGGTGCTCGTACTTCCTGGTTCTAGTCAGGACCTGAGCAGCAGCGTTCTGAATGTACTGCAGCTGTCTTAACGCTCGTTTGGAGAGGCCAGTGAGCACCTACTGGAGACAAACACATGGATAAGTCTCTCCAAGTCTAGTTTTGAAAGTATACCTTTGATTTTTGCAATGTTTTTTAGATGGTAAAATACTGCAGTCCATTATTACCCCTAGATTTCTAGCCTGATTTAAAGGTTTTAGAGAGAGAGACTGGAGGTGACTGCTGACACTTTCTCTATGTTTCTGTGGGCCAAAGACTACGATTTCTTGTTTAAGTTTAGCTGGAGAAAGTTGTTTTGCATCCACACACTGATCTGCTGAATGCAGTGGTAGAGTGAATCCACTGGTCCATATTCACTTGCTGCCAATGAGACACAGGTCTGAGTGTCATCTGCATAGTTAACGCTTAAATTTTAACATAAAAAGTTTTCATTTTAACTTGATATTTTCTCATAATAATGAAAAAGCCAGACAATAATAAACACATCACATATACCGGTGCTATGTAATCAATAGGGCAACACTGGCTCTTGCCCCTCATCTGGGTCATCACATTCTAGAATTGAAAAACACCAATAGGGGTTTATGCTTCAGATATTAGACAATTAATTTACTTATTGATAGAAACATTTTTTAAATGGCATTCTCGTGGACAAATCCTCTTCACAAACATGGCATGGTGTAAAATATGTAAAGTTCCCTAATTTATTAGCTTCAAATTGAGCCCAAGGCGATTTTTTTTCCATGTATTTTAGCTAAATTTGTCTTGCCCCTGTAGGCATTCAAATATATTTTATAAACAGGAATTCTTGGTTTGAGCCGAATGACCCTTGACTTCAAGACTGACATAAATCTTAGTTACCAGATGTAAGTGTAGTTCTATGAGTATGTGCGTAGCCCTCTATGGTCTTCGCTATTGGCTAGTCCACTCCTAGGCTCCCTGAGAGAAAAATGTAGACTCACTCACATAGACCTCGCGCTGTTGTAGTTTAATGTCATCGGAGCCGATGTGCACTGTCACAGTGAATGTCCTCACGATTGGACAGTGAGTCCGTAAGCACGGTGCTTATAGCCTCATTTCCACTGGCACAGTTTGCTTGGGTCCACTTAAGCGTGGAACAGTTGGGGGACATTTCCTTTACAAATGGCCCAGGCCCTTTTGGGCGGGACACAGGTCTAGCAAGACACACCCAAAGGTGTGACCTAGGCCACCACGAGGCGCAGGACAGCTATAAAAAGACCAGTGCTACATGAGCAACAACACAGATCTACAGCGGCACAACAATGAGCTCACGGGGGTTGGGATTGGATACACCTCCAAGCAGTCATTGGAAGACCAACGATAAACGATCATCATTGAAATGGCAAAAAACAGATATAAACATAAAATAATAATTTCTTGCCTGACTTGATCTTGTGATATACTAGCAAACCCCAACGCATTAAACAAAGAGGAGTTAAAACGCAGCGTAGAGCTGCAGATAAATGAAATAAATGCAAAAAACTGACGATAAACTGGAATTAGTTTAGTGTTTACGCGAGCTTTAGCCTCGTCTCACAGCGCTACAAACTTGGAAATGTCTTTTTGTGATTTGCTGGGATCAGCCGTATGAGAGTATAATTCAGGTATGATTTAGATTCTATTTATTAAGTTAATATTAGTTATGTTGAGGTGAAATCAGTTGTTCATGTAGCAGAGCCCTGGAGCCGTACCCGAATCATGGAAACACAACTTGGCTGGAGTTGCTGCTGGTCCTCCAGTGACTGCGCTGGAGCATGACTAGCACCACCCTGCAAGCCGGTCCCAGGTCCGGTGCTTTGGACCCCTAAAAGGGGGCAGTACGGATTGTTTTAGGCAGTGGAAACAGGAAAAGGATGTCTTCTTTCCATGTGAACATAATTTGGCACTTTATTAAGTATACAATATATATGTAGCATAGTCTACAACTTTTGACGTTTCTTAAGACTTTGAAAAAAAGGATAAAGGTAAAATTTAAGCTTTATCAAATACCAGTATCAATCAGAATCTATTTGAACAGATTTTTATAAAAGATAAGTCAGTGTAAGAATACCAAAAGATCTTGTGAGAGGAGTACCTTGGTAACACTAAGCCAAGTGTGATGGATCTTCAAAACTTAGATTTCACATCAATATATCATCAACTACACGTCACAGGCCTTTATGCTATAAGGATATAATAAGAGGCAGGTACTCAGGTTGGAAGAGGCGCTTAAGACAACTGAAGGATTTTGAACTGAGAAAAAGTTCATGATGTTAAAATAGGCAAAAATTGCCTCAAAATCTGAGCAGTAGATCCCTGTCAGCCAAACACAAGCAGTTTGTCTTTACATTGAGGTCTATGGTAAAAATGCTATCTGGACTGGAGAAGATTTTTTTGCTGCAGTACCACAGACTGGCCACTAGTCCAACTCGTGACAGATCTAAGCTGGCAATACCCTATCCAGTATCACAATGACACTAAAGTCTAAATTTCTGCACACACAAAACTTGCCACTCAGTGAGCAAACACTCAGTTCATGTTGGCACAACCTTATATCCAGTCAAGCCTTAGCTCTCGTATTAAAACTACAAAACATAGATTTTGCAGAACCTAAAGTTCATAGACCAAAGACACAAAGAACAAAACAGAACACACAGGCATCACAATATGAACACATTTTATAGACAGACGTAGAAGCACTAGAAACCACAATGTAAAAGACGTCTGTAGTGAAAACCTGTGTTAACCAAGTTTTCATTCAGAGACGTCAGGCCCAAGTCAGACACAGTTCAGATACCAACTGCTAAAAACACAGATTTGAAAATTATGCTTTTTTTGTTCCCTAAGTGATTGTGTAATATTGGACAATATTCACAGCACATGCCTCACTCTCAAACCATCAGAAACATACTGGTACTGGTCCTACAGGTCTCTGACTCAGTCACACTGCACATCTAAAAGTGTCATAGGATTCTCCAGCCAGTGTCTGGATAATAGTTAGATAAGTTTATAAATCTGATCACTGTGTTTATATTTTAACCACAAAGTGTCCTTTTACGAGAGTGTTTTAAGTTTTGTACACAAAAGTTACTTTTTCAAACATTCTGAATTGTTTTGTGTCTCGTGAATAGTTTTGCAAAGTGTATAAATGATTTGTCAAATTTATGAAAAGTTTCAGAAAATGTGCCAAAGCAACTGAAAAAAAAAATGAAAAAACTGGTGAAGGAGCTGAGTCAAAAAGTAAAGCCAGCTGAGGTGGCTCAGACATCTGTTCTGGATGTCTCCTGGACGCCTCCCTGGAGAGGAGCTCCGGACACACCCCGGGAAGACCCAGGATACACTGGAGGGACTATGTCTTTCGACTGGCCTGGGAATGCCTCAGGATCCCCCTGGAAGAGCTGGATGAAGTGTGTGGAAAGGGAAGTTTGGGCCTGCCATGAAAATCTTCTTTAAATGTCCAATAAATAATGGTTCTATAAATTTAATTAATAGTTATCATTGTCAAGGGCTAGTGAGAATCATATTTGTGGAGAATTATAATAATGTTAGTGTAAAAATATATTTACAAAACCATCCATAGTTTTAAGTCGTTTTCACACATATTTGTGCGCTCTGTGGACCGACCCTGGTGGATTTAGTTCTGTTTATTACTTTTGGGTCGGCCTTCTTCACATACGCCGCTCATCATTCACCCCAAACACCGCACCATGAACCACGTGAGAGTCCATCAGCTGATGTTAACGAGCGTATTCTGTCTACTTGAAGTAGACAGAATATGCACACGCTCACTTCCCCTGTATGCCAGGGTCTTTTCTTTAACATGTGGCTAAATACACCATGAGAACTGTAGGCGCTGGTGGCAGAGGAGAAAAAGCTTTTTGAACAACGCGCACACAGACTCAGGCTCACCTGCGCAAACAGACCCAGGTTCACCTGCGCAAACAGACCCAGGTTCACCTGCGCAAACAGACCCAGGCTCACCTGCGCAGACAGACCCAGGCTCACCTGTACAGACAGACCCAGGCTCAACTGCGCAGATGCAGGAGGAGACTGTTGCTGATATTAAGTTGATCAAAATTTCCTCATCAGATGAACGTGTCAAACAGCAGCTCTGCAGCACCCATTCATACAAATATACGTTATCTGACGCTTTTTGCCCAATTCCAAGCACTTGCAACATGGCAGGTTTGTGCACAGATATTTTGAGGGCCAGGTGCTCTACTAAGAAAAAGAGGCACTTTTCCATATTGCTCAAAAATGAACGTGTCCATATTTTTAAAAAGTAAAACAATATGATTTTGCTTTGTGCATATGGGTGTAGGCTATATTAGCTGAGGGACCAATAAGAATATTACAAAATGATAGAGAGCAAAAAAGAACTATGTGAGGGGGGTCTCACGGTCCTCCCCCAAGAGACAATGATAAAAGCCCATTGTTGTAGCTACTTCTCAAAGATTCAAAACATTATTTATTTTAGACCATAACAACTGGCCTACTTTTATGGCATATTTGTCATTAACAAATACTGATCACTTGTGTTCATCTTCTGAGTCAGTGGTTCCCAATGAAGCCCCGCCCTTCGCTCCCTCCCAGGCTCTGCCTCTGCTCTACAGCGCACAGAGCACAGCCACTGCCTGCAGCCTCAAACTGGGCTGTGGATGAACGCTCCAGACAACAGTCTCAAACTCTTGTCCACACACCTAGACGTGTTCTGTTGCTTTTATGAGGAATTCTGATCTTTTCTGAGAAATGAGCCATGTATCGCAGTGATATACTCAAGCTATTGAATTGATTATGTATTGTTGCATCAGCTGTTTTGCTCCCACATTGTGACTAAGAGACGGATTGTCCAAAAATGAAAACTGGCTAAAAGCTTAGGTGGTGTAGAACATGTTTATGGACTCTAAACTGTTCCTATAGTTTTTGATCTGGCTATGCCTTAACAGCTATGTGCTGTTAAGGAGGGGGTGGCGCCAGACATTTTTTGATTGGAGGAGTTAAGGGGGTGCTAAGGTTGTCAATCTCAGCACAATCCCCTCCCCCTGGCGCTGCCCCTGTGTTAAGGTAAAGCCGCACAGTAAAAGAAAAATTCTATTCTGTCAACTGGACAAAAAGTTTTAGCATTTGACACTTGACAGATTTGAAATCTTCTTTTACTGTGGATCATACATGAACCACTGAGGGAATACACACATCTTAAGACACACAGGTAGACTCAGACTGGAAGCTGCGACAGGCAGACACACATGAGTGAGCGAGAGGCAGGAGAGAGAGAGGGAGCAAGAGCAACATTATTTTATAGAATATTTGAGTGTTTAAAATGACTTTTACATACCTACTCTCTTCATGGGGCAAATATTAAATCTAAAAAATATGTTGACCACGAGAGCCCTTAGGACAAAGGGGCAGGTGCTGTGCACGTCCCTGCGCTGGGGGACCTCCAAATCTTGTGCTAGGCTTGGTCAGCTGGAGGATTTTACCTATTGTGCATGTTTTGGGTTCATGGAAGAAATTGAAGCGTCCACAGGATACCTACCAAGACACAGTGAGAACATGCAAACATTGCACAGAAAGGTCCCATGTTACCATGGAATCAAACCCAGGACCTGCTTGCTGCGTGGTGTTAGTATTAGCCACTTTGCATTTTAGCCATCTCATAATGATAATTTATTAAAAAAACACAGGATAGCAAGTTTTGTCTCATTATATTTTATGGTTTAAAATGGTCAGTGTATTATGTTGCCCTTGTTGTCCTTGCCCTATTGTGAAAGAATATGTCTGAAATGCAGAATTTACTGTGATAGAGATTCACATCAAGTACCACCGATAGATGATGTCTAAGGCCCCCATTCCTGTTCAAGGAAGGATTGTCTCTCCTAACAAAAATAGCTTCTTTAACTCCCCTCTCAAACCATTTCTTTTCATTGGCTAAGATCTGTTCCTCACTATCTTCAAAGGAGTGGTTAGTGGCTTTGAGATGGAGATGTACAGTGAACTGGGGTCCCGAGGAGCTCTCTTGACGGTGTTGGTACATTCTCTTATGGAGTGGCTGTTTAGTTTCTCCAGTGTAGCTCTAACTGCAGTCTTCACTACACTGAATGGAGGAGATCATATTTCTTTATTTGTGGCTCAGGGTTTTGGCCTTTGGGTGAACCAGTTTCTGTCTTAAAGTGTTTGTAGGTTTGAAATAGACCGGAATTTCATACTGTCTGAAAATTCTCTGAATCTTTTTAGACACACCAGTTGTGTAAGGAATGGTTACACCTTTCCTTTAGATTCCCTGTTGTCCTGTTTTTTAGCTCTCTTAGATCTAGTGATGGCCCATTTTGGATAACTACAAGCAGAGAGGGCTTTCTCCATGTGTTTTTCCTCCTTCACTTTTCCCTCTGTGTTAGTAGTGTACAGATAGCTCTGAGCCCTGTATTGTAGTGTACAGATAACTCAGAGTTTGTGCAGTGGATGGTATGAATCAAACAGCAGGTATTGGTCGGTATATGTGGGCTTCCTGAAGACTTCTACCCGAAGTCACGGGCCCTCCTATAGTTATTGCACAACCTAAGAAGGCCAATTTGTTCTCCTTCCCGTGTGAACTTGATGCTTGGATCCACAGCATTAATATGTGCAGTAAAGGGTTCCAGATCTTGAATTTTGATTTTAGTTCAGTTGTCATTCATCCAATATGTTGACCACGAGGGCCCTTAAAGTAGGCAGGTTCTTGAGCACCACCTGGGCTCTATCTGTGCACGTGCCTGCACCGTGGACTGTGTAAGTTGGCCCGAGGTCAGCCATGTTCATACCGCACTTGCCAGGCTCTGAGCGTGCTTGAAACAGGTGGTCTCGGAGCGGGTTTTTACTGTGGTCCAGAATGCTGTTGGGTTCACATTGGCCCAAGTGCACTGCTCTCGGAGCAGTGTGAATACAACCTTATATATGATGTTCGCAGCATGATTTTGGATGGACATTTGTTTACGTTGCCATAAATATTCAAGAAATTATGTAAACAGTAAAAAAAAATGGAACACAGTTCACTATTTGTGATATTTGGACTATGAAAAATAGGCAATTTAAGGACTGAAAATATTATATATATGAATCCTAAGGTGAGAGCTTGGCTGCTTTTTATACCCTTTTAATTTCATGTAAACACAAATGTGCAGAAGCTCCAACAATGTAATTTTTTGGAAGATAATTTAATTTTATTTGAAGGTTAAGAAAATGTAATTGATGACCACTGGCCTAGAACTGCGCTTTTATACTTTTATATAGACTATGTGATTCTCTGTCTGGAGTCTGTCTCTCACTCACGCCTATCAATTCAATTCAAGTTTATTATATAGCACATTTAAAACAACTTAAGATGAACAGAGTGCTTCACATAGTGACAATATCAAAGACAATACAAACGCAACACCATACATAAGAAGAGATGATTAAAAGGCACAGAACAAAATAAAACATGCCAATATAGCTTGTTGCTAGTTAAATGCCAGGGAGAATAGGTGTGTTTTTAGTCTAGACTAAAGTTTTGGGCAAAAAACTTCCTCAAATAAAGTGCAGGTATTTATAAAACAATCAATACTATTTTAAACTACACCTGAACTGTAATGGTGCAGGATGCACAGACCAGGCTCTCAGAATATTAGTCAGCAGACAAGCTGTAGTATTCTACATGCTCTCTACACACTTCAGGGAACCCTGGTCCAACCCTAAATACAAAGAATTACAGTAATCCAACCACAGTGTTACAAATGCATGCATTGCACTTTCAAAATCTACCCATCAAGGGTAGGGCTTTACTCCAATATCAATAGTCCTGATGCCTGTTTAAATTAAGAAAAAATAATTGAGATGATTTAAAGGGAGTGCCATGATGACTTTAACAAGATAATGAGGTTGAAATTATAAATCTTATAAGTGCATGTAGCCCGCCCCCGTATGCTGTGAAGATATATAAAAGGCATGTGTTCAAACTTTATTTGCATTTTAAAAAGAACAGCGCAAAAGGGAATTTGGAATTATTTTCTCACTTGTGAGTATGAGCATTTATACCTGCTATTTGACTTGCACTTAAAATACCATAATATTTCCCAAGCAGTCACTTAAAGTTTCATTTTAATAAATGTTAAATTAATGTGGTATTGATAGAAAAAAAAATGATATCATGATGATGATGATGATGATGATTGATAACATTTTTTGTGTCTGCCATAAAAAGGATTACAGAAAATATGGGTTTTGGAAGCGTCATGACAATACTATGGATTGTAATAGGTAAGTGTTAAATGTGATATGTGTGTGTGTGTGT
>KN471231.1:20698-35814 GCA_000787095.1 Periophthalmodon schlosseri | reverse complement strand
TATATATATATATATATATTTTGTTTAATTATTTAAAGACTGCTTTTTGGATTGCATGGTTGTTTGTTAAAAAAATGTTTTTGGCTACACTGTTCATTTAACAACTTGTCACCCTTGGGTGCTTGCCACACCCTATTTAAGATGGCCACCTAGAGCTTCTCCCCTACTTGCCTGATGAAGGTTTAGTACCTTAAACCTGCCACACACTACCGATTTAGGACCCGATTTACTTTTGTCCGACTTCGGGGTGGTGTGACCTGACTTTGGATCCTCGTATGTGATTTTGAATCCGCTGCACTCCTCATGTGTGTGGTGTCAGCGCGACTGAGCTGTTCTGTCATATCGTAACAGCAAAACATCACCGCCACTGCACCAGTCAGTAAAACAGAGCGTCAGGGGCAGAGTGACGGACACAGAGGCGCAGGATACAAACTCAGGAAACAGCGAAAATAATTTAAAGATGACTATATTACTCAACTCTCATAAAGTTGTTAAGTTACGGCAGCATTCTCATCCATTTTATCCATTAGAATGTGTCCTCTGCAAATAATGACACCCAGTCTACAAAACAGCATTGTTAATCCAGTTTGATTCGTTCTAAAAAGTTGAAAGGTCAGTGTAGTACCTCACGTCTGTTTGTTTACATAAATCCACGCAGCGAAGATCAGGGTGAAGCTGCTGCTACAGTAAACACAGTTCTACTTCCTGTGTCATTTATCACCAGCCTTCTGTGCATCGAGAGCATTTATCTGAACTATTCCGCTACATCCAATAACACAGTTTTGAATTGCATCTAAAGTAGAAGTGCAATGCTCTGATATTTGATAGTGTCAAAGCGAGTCGTTTTACTCTAGACAGGAAACCGCTGACGGAGCCGCACTAGCTTGTTAGCTCACAAATTTTAGCTTGTGGTATGTGGTCATTTCTCTGCAGCCTTTGCGCTTAAAGATTTAAACTCTCATATGATTCTTTTCATGTCTGTGGTCTGCGCTTTTTGTTGCACGGTTAAAAATCATTTAAGACTGAAAAATCCTGTAGTGTGTGGCGGGCTGTAGTTTAGTTCGTGTCCTAAAATTCACGTTTAATAAGTATTTCAGGATACTCAGGATTTCTCAACCGTCTCAAACTGTCAGCATTTTTTCCAAACCACCATGTTTTGTTTTTACGCTGGCTCTGTCCATGCGTTCGAATTGGTCACTCCACCTGTAATCTTATACTCCTGATTGTCAGCGGAAGCGGGTACAAGACGGGGTATAGGATTGGACTGGCCTGCAGACAAACACACGGCTCCTTCAGCTTCACAACATCCAATTATGTCTGGCCTCATTTACTGACAACATTAGCATTTGTGGTCAAGGACAGAGCGCTCCATTAATATGACTGCTCTGTGGCTGCGAGGGGAGATAACTCACTCACAGAAACACAAAAAGCAATTACAGGAAATTAGTTAAAGGTGCACTGTGTAACTTTTCTGGCGGAGAGTCTGACTAAAGTAAATAGAGATGTTACTCTGTTGATTAGAATGTTCCACAGTATGGTATTAAAGTTGAACTAAGCACTTAATTCACTTTTTTGCTACTAAACCGTTTTTGCTAATTGTAGTACAGACTAGGTATATTTGCACCTGTCTGGTCAAAAAAACATATAAAAATGAGTGTGTGCTGCCTTCAGTGGCAATTTTAAGTGCTTGGTGACATCACACAGAACTGCCCTGATTACAGCCAGGTGTTTCTGATTACAAACACCTGACTGCAGGGGCGGAGTTTAAAGTGCGGATACCTGTTAGACCAATCAAACTGTTCCTCCTCCTCCCTCGCTCTCTTTTTTAGGTAGTAGTAAATCCTACTTTTAATGTGCCTCTTGGTAGCATTTATTTCATTACAGGTGTTCTTGTTGCTCTAAAATATCTTGAAGTATATGCATTTTTACTGTGAGCGGACTCGCCTCCCCAAAGATCTGACGTGTAATTTAGTCTGGTTGTGTCACTTGCTTGTCTCCATGGAGATGGTCAAGGTTAATGGCATACAATGGAGCAATCTAGACGAAGCAATAACATCTCCATGAAGACAAGCAGAAAAAACAGAAAAGTTACATAGTGCATTTTTAAATTCAGAAAGATTTTATTTTGGTCTTAGGCCAATTTTTTTTTTTTTTTCATTGATTCATTGATTGAAAAAAATACAACTAAAATAAAATAATCTCTATATAGCTCACAGGTTGTAGGTAATTGTCTTGTTGTATAGTGTTCAAGCATTAACTTCAAACTTCAGTCCTTTCTCTCACCTGTGCCTTCTGCCACTGTGTCCTTGGGCAAGACACTATCCCCACTCCCCAATTTTTAAAGCACGACTGATTGGGAAATACTGTGCATTGAAGCCATTTTAACAGGCCATCCCTCTCCTGCAGTGTACCATGGTGGGCTGGGTTATTGAATCGTGGTGCTGTGTAGATATGAGGAGTCTGCGTAACCTGGTTTGGAGTCATGAAACTCAATTCAAACATTTCTTCAGTGAAAAGGCGGGCTGTCTGTGGCTTTATGATTACATTTAAGCATAATGTTTCAGCAGAATGAAAACCTGTGCTTTTGATAACAAGCATATGTGGAAAAATAACTTAGAGCTGTAGGTCTTAAGGTGGCAATGGAGAGATGATAACTAAAAGTGTTTACTATAACATTGTATGGACTCTGGGGGAAAATTTGAAAGGTGAGACTCTGCAGATGAATAGGAAAAAACATACTTTTAAATTTCGTAACTTGTAACTTTCTGTAGTTACTAAAATGATTTTTTCCCCCCATAATTTAAAGGTTCTGTATTCATTTTCCCCCATATATTTGTCCTGAGTTAAGCCATTACGAGAAGAGTTTCGTTGAGTTTTATTTTATATTTTGCCTGTTTTGATCATTTAAACTTGCCGTAGACAGCAGGAAATAGCATATTTATGTTGATTGTAGTTTTATTTGATACTGTTTATGCCTGTTTATTATATTTCATGTGAAACGGGCTAAATTGTAGTAGTGCGGAGCAGCCGCCATTTTGAGTTTTTATAAAGTTATGTAGCCACGTAAGACGGCTCCGCTTTCATTTAGAGTAGTTTTATTTTTTACTAAAATTATTTTCTTCGTGGCCTGTCCTGCAGGCCAGGTTTTGTTTCCCCCCGGGAGAAGTTGGGAGACGGCTCTGAATTCTGAACTTCCCACTGAGATACGGACGGCAAACCTACCCAGGGAGCGCGGTACAAAGGACTCCAGTAGAGCACCACTTTGTTCTTTCTCTATACCTAGAAACTCATTGCCAAGGTTGCGGTAGGAGATAGACACTTTTTCTTTTGTGGATCCCATAGACATTAAAGGAGCACTTGCACCAATGGGACACGTTTCTAAAGGACATTGAAAGAATTTGCTAAGCTAATGGACATTTAGCTGCAAAGCTGTTTTCATTCTGCTTTGCAATCAATACTGTTTTATTTGGATTTATGAAAATTTTGGAAACTTTATGGTGCATATGGTGTAAGCTTAAAGTGACAAAACTGATTTGAAAAGTGTACAGGGTGAATACATTGAACTTAAAGTAGAGCTTAAACCTAAAATTAACTACTAAAACCTAACTAAAACCCTCTAAATTAATGACCAGTCATCTTAAAGAAAATAGATTGAAACATAAAGAAAAAAACAAACTAAAACCAAACCTTTTATTTGAACTTAAACTAAAAATTTAAGAGTGAAACAATATAAAAGGGTGTCTTAAAGGTACCTTATACAAGCTAAGTGCCAGTTATTTGTTACATGTTTGTCTGTTAACTGTTTAATTAAACTTGCCGGCTTTTCCATTTAAAGTTGATTTGGCTCTTTTTGCATATCATTCACCACTCCTTCGAACCTATAACTGGTCCAGTAGTTTGTGCTGCAAATTCTTGGCGGGCCAGTCAGGAGTGGTTCGTGTATGTTAGTGAGCCCAGATTTACCTGATATAGAGCAAATATGGAAGGTGTGCAACAGAATGATGTTAAGATACCAATCTCACTTCTTATTACTGGTTTAACTGGCACTGATGTTGATGAGGAGCTTGTTGATTTCCTCAAACAATATGGGTCCATTCATACAGTAGTACCTGTAGTACCCCCTCACCTAAAGGAAGGCAAGCAGTCCATTGTTGAGGACACATCTGGTGCATCGGTGCAGGCCTTGTCTAACTTGTTGCCTCACAGATTCTCACCCAAAGATAAACGCGACACACTTTACCTTGTTGAAGCTTTGAGTTCAGTTTGCACACCTGTAGTTAGCAAGACTGCAACTCAGACTTATCTGACTGAACTGAGAGACATAGCAAAGCTCACAGGCAGAGACTTTGCAGACATACTGAGGGAAGAACTTTCCTCCATTAGCCAAGCTGTTGACCCTGACGAATGTGACCACACTAATGACCATGGTGACTTACTCCAAGTCCCTGATTCAAATGTCCCTCTCAGTCCAATGCAAGATAACCCACCAGCTGTCAAACCAGTCCACCAACAGATCCATGCTGCTGCTGATAGTCTTCCACTGGTGCCAACCCACATAAAGACACCCACTCTAAAACCTTCTGATGTCAGTCCACCAGAGTTGCAAAAAGTGATAGTGGAACATGTGCTGAGAACTGAAGATTTCAATGTACAAATGCTCCTTTCAGACTGTGACTGCTTTCTGGGTGCTGTCCTCGCCCAAACAAGTGAAGTGGACTATGAAAGCTGGCGTTCAAGTGTCAAACTTCTTCTCAAAGACGCCAAACAACCTGAATCATACAAATCCAGATGACTCTTGGAAAGTCTCTCTTCACCTGCTGTCGATCTGGTACCTACTGAGTCACCTCCTTCCATGTACCTGAAAATCCTCGATTCTGCTTTTGGTACGGTCGAAGATGGGGACGACCTTTTTGCCAAATACTTGAACACCATGCAGAATCATGGTAAAGAGCCTGCATTTTATCTCCAGTGACTCCAGGTCATGCTGAACACGACATTCATGAGGGGTGGCATCCCGTCAGGTGAACTTGACAAACAGCTGTTAAAACAGTTCATAAGAGGTTGTTGGGACAATGACCTGATAGCGGAGCTTCAACTTGAACAAAGAAGGCAAACTCTATCTACCTTTGCAGAACTCCTTCTCATGATCCAAACTGCTGAAAAAAGGCGCACGTCAAAAATGTCACGCATGAAACATCACTTGAACGCCCCAAAGCCAAAAGTGTTCTCCCACTATCAAGGTGCCCAGTCCCGAACGCCACTCGTCAAAAGCTGCTGATCTCCTGTCTGAAATCCAAGACCTCAAAAAGTAAAATTGCCAACCTGCAGTCCCACCTTGCATTGCTAAAGGACAAAAAAGACTCAGAAACCAATAAAGTCAAGCCAAGCCCAACAAGTTTGGCCAAGCTAAAAGTTCCTTCTGAAAGCTTCAAAGCTCAAAAGCCAATGTCCTCAGAGTAAAGGTCTGACAACCAGCCCAGCAACCGTCCAAAGCCCTGGTACTGCTTCAGATGTGGGGAGGACGGGCACTCCCCACATCTAAGCCCCAGTGTGAAAACAAACCAAACTCTCTCCTTGTTGCTGAAAAAAGAAAACTGTTAAAGGAAAAAGAGATGGCATGGGACAAAGTAAATGGACAAGAACACAGTGCTTTAAACTAAACACAGCTCCAGTTATGGGACAAATTGGGGCTGAACCAAAGACAAAGCGTCCCAAAACGAGCGTGCCTTAAATTGCCACACTCAAGCTGAAAAGTCTATTTCCCTCCCGAAAGGTGCAAAATGTACTGCCCAAGTAGCCATCGGTGATAACGTGTGCAGCTGTCTATTAGACACAGGCTCGCAAGTAACGACAATTTCCCAGTACTTCTACAAAGAAAAACGGTCTCACTTACCTGTCCACAGACACAGTCCACAAGCAACCTGCTGGAAGTAGAAGGTGCCAGTGGTCACCCAGTCACTTTTCCCAAAAGTTCACTGGGTGTGGACATTGAAGTGCCAACACTAGCTTTAATTGTTCCCAACTTAAGCCCCAACTCACCTTCACTGCTGATAGGTACAAACACCTTGGACATCATGAGCAGTATGGACTGGTTGTAAAGCCCAAAAAGAAACCTTCACTTCCTTACGGATACAAGATCGTTCTCAAAACACTTGCAGCCAGAAAAAAAAAACATTCAGTTGAATCAAACTTTGGCAAAGTCAGACTGTACAGCACAGACTGTGAAACTATCGGAGCTGGACAAACAAAAGTACTTGCAGAGTGCCTGAAACTGGAAAATGGGTGACCGTCGAAGCACCAGCAACAATCTCTTTACCTGGTGGCCTTCTTGTCGAAGATGGGCTAGCAACCTTCCCATCCAAGCTTCCCCGTTGCATACCACTAATCCTAAAGAACGAATGAGATCACGCTATCACGCTTACACCAAAGACAGTCATAGCCAAGATTCATGCCATCCAAAGTGTCCAACCTGCAAACAAAACAGTTAATCCCAAACCTGAAAACAAGTCAAACCTCCAGTTCGATTTTGGCAATTCCCCAGTCCCCAGTGAGTGGAAACAAAGAATAACTAACAAGTTGAACTCTACCACAAGTGTTTGCCCAGCACGAGCTTGATTTTGGCTGCACTGAAAAAATTAAGCACCACATCACTCTCAGTGACACCTTTCAAACACAGGACAAGGCCTATTCACCCACAAGATTTGGAGGCAGTACATAACCACCTGCAGCAACTCCTTGAAGACGAAGTCATACGCGAATCTGAATCCCCCTTCTCGTTTCCAATCGTAGTCGTACAGAAAAAGAACGGAGATGTTAGATTAGGTATTGACTACAGGAAGTTAAACTTGCAGACCATTAAAGACTCTTTCGCTCTACCCAGCCTCAAGGAGTCTTTCTCGGCTTTGAGTGGATCAAGATGGTTTCCTGTTTTTCTGCTTGAAATCAGGGTTCTATCAAATTGAAATGGAGGAGGCCAATAAACAAAAAACTGCATTTGTCTGCCCCCTCAGTTTCTTCGAGTTTAATAGAATGCCACAAGGAATAACGAACGCCCCCAGCACATTCCAGAGGCTCATGGAGCGCTGCATAGGAGAGCTCAACCTGAAACAGCCCTCGTGTTCCTCGATGACTTAATAGTTTTCTCAACGTTGGAGGAACACGAAGAACGCCTCTTGCGAGTCCTCGACCGCTTGAAATAGGATGAAATACCTTGGCCATATCATTCCAGAAAAAGGAATAGAAACCGATCCAGATAAGATCTCATCTGTAAAAACCTGGCCAAAACCAACCAACTTAAAAGAACTACGGATGTTCTTGGGCTTTTGTGGTTATTACCGCAGATTTATAAAGAACTACTCAAAAATCATGTGACCTCTCAACCAGCTCACTGGCGGATAGCCATCTTTGCGGAAAAAGACACATGTCAAAGCAGATACAGTACAGTACCACAACCCCAAAGACCCCTTTGGAGCTAGATGGACCATGGATTGTCAAACAGCATTTGACACCATCATTGAAAAACTGACAAGTGCCCCAGTGCTCGGGTTTGCCGACCCCAAACTCCCTTTTACCTTGCACACGGACGCAAGCACTTCGGGATTGGGGGCTGTCCTTTACCAAACTCAACAAGGTCATAAACGTGTCATCACCTTTGCAAGTCGCTGGTTGTCAAAGTATGAAACAAAATACTCCACACACAAGTTGGAGTTTCTTGCTCTAAAATGGGCAGTCACTGAAAATTTTCCTCCATTCCTTGTGATCACAAACAGCAACCCATTAACATATGTCCTGACTATCGCCAAACTCGACACTACGAGTTACAGATGGTTGGCTGCGCTGTCCACATTTGACTTCCAACTGCAATACAGGGCAGGAAAACAAAATCAGAATCCAGATGGACTGTCCAGACACCCACACAGCACACAACCTGATGACATGCTGTCCAAAAAAGAGTTAGAAAGGATACAACAGTTCACACAAAGACACTTATCTGGCACAAACCATCCAAACCTCATTGACCAGAGCACAATCCGAGCCATCTGTGAAAAGCACTTTGTCCATCAGTCCTCAGCCGATCAACCAGCAGAGTTCAACGCCAATAGCCCTCTAGTTCTGTCTCTCGCTCTTAACCCCCAAGCTGTCCCCCAAAGCTATGAAGACGAGGAGCAGCTTGGTGGCTTACTGGTTGTTCCCCATTTCACAACATCAGACCTGAAAGAAAAACAACAAGCAGACACAAGTATCCGTGAAATAATCAGTTGAATCGTCTTGGGAGAAAAGCTCCCACCAACTGCAAAAAATGAGCTCCCTGAACTCGGCTTGTTGCTAAGAGAATGGAACAAATTAGTCCTCAAAGATGGAGTTCTCTATCGCATAAGACAAGAGAGTGCCCAAATGCAATTAGTGTTGCCAAAAGAGTTAAGACCACTTGTCCTAAAAAGTTTACATGATGATATGGGGCACATGGGTGTCGAGAGAACATTGGATCTTGTGAAAAAGCAGTTCTATTGACCCAAAATGGCTTCAGACATTGAGCTCAAAATCAAGACCTGCGAACGTTGAGCTTGTGAACATTGTTGGCACCCATCCACTCAAGTTGGTGTGCATCGATTTTCTAACCCTAGAACCAGATTCAAGCAACACTAAGGATGTGTGAGTGATAACAAACCACTTCACGAAGTATGCACTAGCCCTGCCAACTCCAAACCAAAAAGCGCGCACAGTTGCTCAATGCCTCTGGGAAAAATCTCACACAGAGAGACTGCATTGTGATCAGGGCTGGACTTTGAGTCCCCCACGATAAAGGAGCTCTGTCAACTTGCTGGCATTTGAACAGTTCTAACTACCCCTTATCATCCAAGAGGGAACCCTGTTGAGCGCTTCAACAGAACTCTTCTCAACATGCTTGGTACAAGAGGACCCACTGGTGTGAACATGTCTGAACTTTAGTACATGCCTATATTTGTACTAAGAATGAGGTGACAGGATTTGCCCCATATGAATTAATGTTTGGCCGACAGCCTCGACTCCCTGTAGACCTTGCTTTTGGTCTGCCAGTTGACCATCATCCAAGTTCCCACTCGGAGTACGTTCGCAACCTCAAGTCACATCTCGAGTCCAGCTACAAAATAGCAATTCAGATGGCAAAGAAATCAGCCAGGCGCAATAAAGCAAGATTTGACAGACACATTGTTGACTCCACCTTAAAAGAAGGCAACAGAGTGCTTGTTAGAAATGTTTGCATAAGGGGCAAGCACGAGTTAGCCGACAGGTGGGAGCCTGAAATTTATGTCACCGTAAAACAGTCACGCAATCTTCCTGCCTATGTCATAAAACCTGAGACAAAAGACGGCCCTCAACGGACCCTCCATCGTGACCTATTACTGCCCTGCGGTTTTCTTTCTGCCAGCTCTGAGGAATCAGAACAGCCCGTGAAAGACAAACCAAGGCAACCAAAAACACGGCAACAAACCGAAAGTGTCGAAAAAGAGTCTGATTATGAAGATTCTGGCTACTTTGCCTACACTCCTTCGGACCTATACCTGGTCCAGTAGCTTGTTTGATCTGCCTAATAGCATAGGTGCTACACATGTTTTTTGTTGTCCAATAATCAGGAAGTGCTATTTTTTAGCATTACCATGACTGTGACTATGCTCTGGTCTCTGAGAGTTGTGAAAAGAGTTTATAAACTCATCGTGGTGAATAATTTGGATGCTCAGAATAAAGTAAGCATAAAGTAAGTGAGGAATAACTTTGGCCTACTGCAAACCATTTAAAATGAACTAGTTGTTTTTTTACGTTTTTTTAAATCAGTGAAAATCTGGTTCAGCCCCTGTTTTTGCTTATAACGTGAATATATGAAAAACTTACCTGAAGAGGTTTTACATATCATTCATACACGTTTGAGTATGAATGTAATCTTGTGATCTCTCCCTGGCCCTATTCAAACCCTCCTTACGGTTAGCAGTACGATCCTGTACAATGCTCAGCCCACAAGGCTACGTCCCCATGCTCCTGCACGGCCATTTTTAAATTAATATAAGAGCAGGATACAGACTATACTCTACAACTTCACAAACCTGATGCAATGTGCAGTAATTTAGCATTAGCAGAAGGCACGCTGATTGTAACGTGATTCTAATCCTCTGAATGGGGAGTGACTTGGCATGGACCGCAAAGGGAGAGGGGACTCAGAGCATTATAAACTAAAGTGAAACTAGTTAAACATTCAGTTATGTTGTTTTTGGCAGTTATAGCATTTTCAAAACAATAAAAGGTGTGTCCAGTTGGGTTAACAATAAATGCCCCATATAAGTGTAGTATCCCCTTTTTAAAGTCTTTTTGCTAGAACAGAAGATGTTATTACACTAGTGACACTAGTGACTTTGGTCTAGAGTCAGACAAAAGTGGAACTTTATGGATGTACTAAAAGAGGACATGAAGCTAGTCGGTGTAGTCAGGAGTACCCAGCCGAAAGGTGTGGACTGTGTGGACTTCAGTCTCAGCAGATACACAGCTTTTCTTTTAAAGAGACAAATGCCTCCCATTTATAAATAAACAGAGCTGATCTATGCTATACACAGATGCACAAACCACCAGGAGGCCACAAGACAAAGTTCTGCTTCATCTGAGCAGAACCTGTGCAAATGTCCTCTTTGTCTCTGAATAATGGCTCATCATTAATTAAAGTGCATATGACAGATAAGTAGAACAACTTGAACATAAGTTTATCATTATTCACTTGTGGCAAATATGTAGTTAGTCACAGTTAAGTGGCAGTCTATGGGAAAAACGTTGAGAAAAAAGTATAAAACTACAGGAAGTATAGCGGTAAGTTCTAAAACAGAATTGCTGGGTTTCAGATGACCTCACAGGATTCTATAGGCCAATAATATTGAATACAGATGGGAGCCCCTAAAATTAATAATGTTGAAATGCTAATTTTTGTTGTAATCCAGTGAGTTCTTTGGTCTAGTCAGTGATATAAATGATCAGGTTCAATATCTGTGCATTTACCTTCTGGATATTTCATGGCAAAGTGCAATGTAATTAATAGGGAACATTTCTCTCCTTATGTCACAATTTATGCTCAAGGAAGGTATTTTTTCTGGCACTTTAAACATTCATTTAAGAATGTAAAGGTGCTGACATATATTTCTATTTGTCAGATAGCGACTGTAATGTAAATTAGACAAACGT
Source organism: Periophthalmodon schlosseri (assembly GCA_000787095.1). Classification (NCBI taxonomy): domain Eukaryota; kingdom Metazoa; phylum Chordata; class Actinopteri; order Gobiiformes; family Gobiidae; genus Periophthalmodon; species Periophthalmodon schlosseri. The sequence goes on along the minus strand of KN471231.1, from coordinate 24,615 downwards.
TGGCCCTTGTTAACATTGTGGTTGCTAGGAAACAATTATGCAGTTATCTCTACATATGGCACATCTGTTTCTGTGTCCAAACAGGAAGTAAAATTATAGACTGCAAAAAAAAAAGAAAAGAAAAAACTAGGCAAAATATCATATGTACTTTAATGTGGGACTAAACATCTACGACCCTCCACTGGCTCCCTGTCACTTTTAGGATTGATTTTAAGATTCTGATGTTTTTAAATGTTTAAATGCCTTGGTCCCTGAATACCTGACTGAGCATTTATCACCTTATGTCCCAGCCAGATCAATGAGATCAGAAAACCAACTTTTATTAAATACGCCCAGATCTTGACTGAGAACTCGAGATGATAGGGCCTTTGGTGTGACTACCCCCAAACTATGGAACAGTTTAACTCTGCACATTTTTTAAATCTGCTCTGACGACACACTTTTTTGATTTGGCTTTTAATATAATTTAAGCTGTGCATTTGTAGTATTTTTTATATATGTACTTATCTTAATGTATGTTCTGCACTGTTTTGGTATGTTTTGGTATGTATGCTCTTAGAATGTGAAGCACTTTGGGAAGCTGCTGTTGTTGTAAATGTGCTATAAAGAAAAAAAATTGACACTGACATTAAACGCCGCCCACAACCACATTTCAAATAAAGCTGCTAAACTGGGCAGTACCTGGAGGACTAACGTGGGGTGCAGGGTCTGGACATATGAGGAACAGTGTGATTGGTCTAACAGGTATCCGCACTTAAAACTCCGCCCCTGCAGCCAGATGTCTGTAATCACAAACGTCCTGGATGTAATCAGGGTAGTCATGCGTGATTTCACATAGTACCTGAAATTGCACAGGCCACTGAAGGCAGCACGGACTTAGATTTAGGCATTTTTGACCAGAAAGTTTACTTGCAAATTCACCTAGTTTCCACTTAAGTTGCCACAAAATGACTTGGAACAGTAGACACAGTAAAACACCATATACACAGATTAGTAGTGAAGAAAGTGGATTTAGAGTTTGATTCCTCTTAATGATTAATTATTTATTAATTTATTTTATTGCGTTAGGAAAGAATACATAATTTTAACAGCTCAGTGTTTCAATACATTAAATTGAATTGGTATTAAGTGTTACTTGCACAGGGCCCTCAAAATGCTAGAAACACCCCTGTACAGCCAACATCCATCACATCAGCTCCTCTAACAATAAAATGACAAAACAGCCAAGTCCACACTGAGTCGTAGAAAAAGTCATTTATTTTTATACAACTTCCATCTGCCCACCCCTCAGGAACAAGCCGGAGACGTAATGAACGCTGCAATATCCGAGCAGACTTCACTGTGAAATTAATTAGGCAACAGAAAAATCCTTATGAGGCTTAAAGCTCGTTTGACGCTCCAATAGAAAGACGGTAATAGTGGGCATTGCTCAGTCTAATGCGGCCACGTGACTTACATAAGGCAACAAATTAATAAGGTTTGAATATGATCACTGACTGTAAACCTTAGCACTTGAGCGAATAAATCTCCTCTAATATACGTCATAATAAAATGGATTTGTAGAGAGAATTACGGCGGCGGGCTGTCGGGGAAGGAGCCCTCTGTTGGCCACATGAGTTATGATTATAGTAATTGCTTTCTGCTCGTTAGAATATGTTCACCCCAGAGCCAGTAACAGCCATTAGGTCATGTCCATTAGGTCATAGCATAATGTACACAGAGATAGGATACAGAAAATATTTATAGCAGTCATTACAAAGAACAGAGGCAGTCCCGTCCAGGAGCTGATCCCGGGTCAGAGTGTCAGATGCACTACACTGCAGGCAAAGCCCCGCCCACACAATGACACTCCACAACTCATACATCATACAAGGAGTTTGAACAGGAGTAAAGTGAACTGATAAAATCAAGAGGTTAAAATGAGCCTCTCCTTCTGCCCTCACACGGTCTCAGCAGAATGTCCTTTGCTCTTGTCTTATCATTATTTTGTGCTTTTAAAATCCACCAGAAAAAAGGCCAAGACTGCTCTGAAATATTCAGAATATGACTGTAGTGTAAACCGTGTGTGGGATCAGTTCTGTGCTGTCGGCTGGGGAATGCATGTTTACAGACTGAGGACATTACCAATGCAGATTTACACAAATCAGAGATAGAAATGAGACATTTCATAGTAAATATTCAGTCCCTGAAGTAAAAATAAACCCTTCTTTTGGAGCTCATCATGAGTACTATGTATGTGAGTGTTCAACAGTCTGTGTCTCACATGATCTTCATGTTAAACTGCACAGGGGGCTCACTGGGGCTGGTCTCCTCGCCCTCCTCTTTGGGCACATACTCCACCTCTATACTGGGCTTTGGGTTGTCCTTGCCCCTGCTCCAGAGGAACAGGATGACCAGGCAGAAGAGCACCACGCCCAGGAAGGAGATGAAGCCCATGGTGGTGGCAATGATCAGGGTCTTCATGTCAAAGGGGAAGGGGAGGGAGGCACGGGTCACATTGCCCCCCTCCTCATTGGGTTGGTTGGAGATGAAGGCAAAGGTCTTGTTGGGCTGATGGGGCCAGTTGGGGGAGTAGCTGTGCACAAAGAGGTGAGCAGCTTTACTGTCATTGCCTGCTGCGTTACTGGCGATGCACGTGTACGTGCCATTGTCCTGGATCTGAGCATACCTCACCTCCAGAGTGCCGTCCACTGACACAGACAGCCTGGAGCCCACGGTTTTGGTGGTGATGTAATCCTTTTTAGGAGACAGCCACATGATGGTGGGATCAGGGTCACCCTCTGCTGGGCACGGAAAGTGCACTGTTGTGCCCTCATCCACATGGCTCTCCTGAATTTTGTAATCCACAATCTTAGATTTCTGACAGGTAAAGTAATCCGCCGGCAGCACATCTGGGAAGTCCTTGAACTCCTTTCCTTTCACAATGTCAGGTGAGGCACACCTGGGCTGGTTCCTGTTGAAGTTTAGCCTCCACCTCCGTCGGAACACCCAGAGCAGGCGGCAGTCACAGGCCAGAGGGTTATCATACAGGGCCAAAGTCTCCAGGTTCCCCACCGAGTGAAACACGGACTCCTCCAGAGAGCTCAGGCTGTTACTGGACACATTTAGCACACGCAGGTGGTTGAGCCCCCGGAATGAGTAGGGCTCGATAGTAGTTAACCTCCCACCAGCCAAATGAAAGGCCTGGAGCTTCTGCAGATTGTACAAGTGGTGCCCCTCCACACTGTGAATGGGATTGAAGGAGAGATTGAGAAATCGCAGATGCCTCAGTTGGCTGATGGCCTCATATGGGATAGCAGACAGATTACAGTTTGTGACCGACAGAGAGGTGAGGTTGAGACCAAACAAACATTTGGGGGCCATAGTATCCAGAACAGCCATGTCGGAGATCTGCAGCACGCGCAGTCGGTACAGCCTTTTGAAGGAGTAATCCCGGAGCAGTGTGACGTTGAAAAAGCGCAGACGCAGTGACAGCAGGTTATGCAGATGGCTCAGAGCATCGGTGGGCACAGCCGACAAACTGCGGCCTTCTATACCCAGACTCTCCAGGCTGCTGAGGCCATGGAAGGAGCGTGGGGAGATGAAGACCAGATCATCGTTCCCCACCTCCAGCTCCCTCAGGTTGTACAGCTCCTGGAACATGTAGTCCAAGAGGATGACGATCTTATTCTCACTGATGTCCAACTGTGTCAGGTTGGTCAGGCCTGTGAACACCCCCAACTGGATGAGTTTCAGATGGTTGTCCCGAAGCCCCAGTGTCCTCAGGTTGAGAAGGTTGCTGAAGGCTCCTGGCTCGATGGAGGAGATGATGTTCTCGTTCAGCTGCAGCTCCTCCAAGCCGGGGTAGTTGAGGAACTCCTCCGGTCCCAGCGCCTTGAGTCGGTTCTTGCTGAGGTCCAGGAGGCGGATCTCAGTGG
>KN471231.1:0-20578 GCA_000787095.1 Periophthalmodon schlosseri | reverse complement strand
ACAGCGGGAGGGGCAGCCGGTGGTGGAGCCCGAGAGCACCGTGCCCAGCATCAGGATCAGGATGGGCTGCCAGCAGGACACCAGGTAACTGTGCCCCCCCGCCTCGCTGGACACCATCCCGGAGGTCACCTGCACACACACACAGGAGAAGCAGAGGTCAGTCAAGATGTTACTTTGAATTTTGAATGATGTTAGAATAATCCAAATCCGTTTGTCAGGGAACAGAATCCACAAACTAGGAACTTGTTTCTGTGATTTGGTGCAACAATGAACAATAATCGTAAATGTGAGTTATTTTATACATATAATATTGTTCTGAATTATACAAGAATTTTCAAGAGGAGATGTCTTCTGCATTTGAGAGACATGCTACAAATTAGTAGCTGAGGTTGGACTGTCCCAACTTATTTTAGACCCTTCTGCATTGTGTAGAAGGAACTGCAACTATATATCCACATACTGCAAATTCTGTATTCAGATATGTATGTATTTTTATAGCATTGACCTGCATGGGACATGTGTGAAATAGCACCAGCATCTTTCATCTGACTGTGTCTTAGTTAATGTCTTGGTGTCCGCTGCTCCTGTACAAATAAAAGAATACCATACTATGTCCAAATTTAATGACGCAAAAAAACATGCTAGTGCTACTGTCACACTACTAACACATCAACAAAAATGTGTTACGTCCCACTGTCTATCCACAGTGCAAACACAATAGCCTTTAATCTAGAGGCGGAGAGTAACGAAGTACAAAAATAAAAGTACTGTACAATTTTTAGGTATCTGTACTTTACTCAAGTACATGTTACAGTGAATACTTTTTACTTCACTACATTTGAGAGCAGATGTCTGTACTTTCTACTCAACTTCATAGGTTGAGACCTGCTGAAATGGCTGACGGTTTCATTTTTAGCATTTTTATTGCCTGAGTGAACAAAAATGTACAAAAAAAAAAAAAAAAATCTTGAAAGCAAAGAAGAAATCTATTCAGTTGTATCTATTGAACAAAATTCAGCACATTTCTTTATCAAAGTTGCTGCATTTAACACTTTTTTTAGATCTCAAAATCTGTCTGAAATACTTTTTACAGTTACTTCAGTCCTGTAGTAGTTTCTTTCATGTGATATGTTTACTTTCACCTGAGTAATTTATTTTTTTTGCTCCTGTATATGTACTTTTAAAAAAAAACAAAAAAAAACTTCTTCCACCACTACTTTAATCTCGCCAACCACAAAATCTACCATTAATAATTATAATTACTGGTGATTAAAATCTTTAGCTCCAAGTAGGGCCGTGCAGTTCATCAAATTTTAATCAAGATCGAGTTTCAGTCATTTCTACCTGGTAATGATCAGTTTGGGTTTCTTTTAATCAAGATGTCCGCTGCTAGTCCTCAGTAAAATCATGTGGTTTGAAGCAGAGTTCAGACTTATTGTTCAAATGGGAATTGTTAAAAGTCATATGCTTGTGTTCAAGAAATATATATTGAAAGCCAGTAAGACAAAATAAGGTTTCAAATTGTATCTGTACGAGTTAGTATTGTCATGATACTAAAATTTCTAAGGAATAGACTCGATCTGTGTGATCCCTCAGTCGTCCAGGTAGGTTCCGTGGGCGTATACTAGTCTATGTGTCTTATACTTGTTTTGATACAGCTCAAAATCTTTCAGGAAAGGTTAATTTCTGTCCTGTGAATGGAACTTTTTTTAGTATCGATACTTGCTCGAATATCTAGTCTCAAGTATCTAGTTTCGATACTAGTTTTACTATCGATTAGTATCTGTTTTTGATACTTTTGACAACCCTAGTACTGGTGCAGAAAACTACTTTAGTACTAGTATTGTTGTTTTGTAACTTCCCTGGTTGATTTAAGAACGTCTCAAGAAAAAAGAGAAAATCTAAACTGGTATTGGATAGAAATACCCATTCTAACTTTGACAGATGTGCAGAGAACAACAAAAAGGATCCCTCCAAATTAAACAACAGCAGATGTTACTGTTGCAACTGGTTGTGGACAAACAAATGCTTCTGTTCTTATTCACACAGGTCTTTTGAAACCAAGGCAGTGAATCGCAATCTATCTTTTGGACTTTATCTTAGTCTGACTTGCCTGTTTATATAGAGAGTCTTATTGGCAGAGGCCCCAGAGGAGAGTGACCATTTATTTAGCTGTAGGTGAAATCAGGGCACCAAGAGAATAAGAAGAACACGCCAACTCTATACCACAAATGCCCAAACTTTATTTATTTTTTTCTCAGTGGGCTGAACATAATTCATTTTAACATGCCAAGGGCCAAATTATGTATAGCATTTAAAAAGTGTATCTTCAAAAGAGAATTATGATTACATTGTCTTTAAAGATGCACTATGTAACATTTTTGGTTTAGGGTCTGCCACCTGCTTGTTTCCGTGGATATGCCATTGCTTGTGGAAAAAAGTCACCAGGCCAAGTACCTGGTCAGATCTGCGGAGAGGCCAGCCCACCCACAGTAAAGGATGCATCTTCTAGAACTGAATAAACCCAAGATAGATACATTTAATTACATACCGCGAAAAATTACAAGCAAAGAAAAATAGTACGTCCATGCAGACATCAGGCGGCAAATCCCCCACCAGAAAAGTTACACAGTGTACCTTTAAACAGAGGGTGTTTTACTTCTATGGGGTATTCACTGCTAACACATAACGTATTTAGATCACCATGTTACCTTTTATCGTATGTGAAATGCGAATGTGAAAGTTGCCGCAAACATTTCACTTTTGTTTTTGACACTCTGGGTCCGTCCTTCCTTTGTTCCCCGGGATAAGGCTATTCAGAGTGACATCACGTCACAATTAGCATGCATCCCGCTAATGAAACTACTGCACATTGTATCATATTTATGGAGAGTTGTCGTGTGGGAGCATGGATGACGTGAGCTTGTGGGCTGAGCATTGGACAGAATCTTACAGCTAACAGTAAGGACGGTTCAAACAGGGCCTGGGAGAGACTGCAAAATTACTGAAACATTCATAAATGGAACAACGTTTTAACATTGTAGAAAGCTCATAAAAAATAATTGTGTTTTGGTCTCCTCAAAAAAGCTCGCACCCGGTCGGAGAAACGAGCACCTTTTTACTGTGAGGCAGAAGTGCTTACCACAATTTCACTTATCCACCAGCCGACTTGATTTACTTTTCCTGTATCCACTGCAGAAGATCATAGGCTAAACCGATCAGCGCAGCAAGTGTATTACATCTACATCGCACTCAAGATACTCAAGGATACCCTCCACTCTTCTGGCAGCACTTGCAGTAAAACAATTTTTCCAAACTAATGAAAGCTCGATCAATAGGAGCGCTCCGTCTCAGTGAGCTATATACGGGGCCGGTGCGCTCAGCGTGGTGGAGGTTCATTTTGTTTGAATCTACATGTAACGGGACGTGTCTTCACAGCTACCCGACTTCTAATGCTAAGTTGGCAGAGTTAACACTTCTTAGTTCATCTCAGAGAACGGAATATTGTATCTGTTATCTTCTGTAGCATCAAATACCACACAAAGCTTCACTAATGTGTAACTTATACGGCAGAACCATTCCAACATTTACAAGTCACTATATTCAAAATAGGCAGGTGTAGCATCACTACGTTCAAAGCAGTTTTGTTATTCCTCATTGTTAAAGTGGGACTAAACACCTTTAAACTCTGGCTACAAATAGTCCAAACTGATTTTGAAGTGCCTGAAGGACTAAAGGGGAGAGTGTGGGGGAGGAAGATTCGGGTCCGGAAGATTAAAGGGGAGAGTGAGGTGGAGGAGGGCTGCTATCTGGAGGACTAAAAAGGAGAGTGGGGAGGGGTGGGATCTGGAGGACTAAAGGGGAGAGTGAGAGGGTAGAAGGAGTGAGGTCTGGAGAACTAAAGGGAGGAGGGGCAGGGTACGGTGAACTAAAGGGGAGAGTGGGGGGGTGGGATCTGGAGGACTAAAGGGGGGGGGAGGGCAGGGTACGGTGGACAAAAGGGGAGAGGGGGGGGGTGGGATCTGGAGGACTAAAGGGGAGAGTGAGAGGGGAGGAGGAGTGAGGTCTGGAGGACTAAAGGGAGGAGGAGAGGCAGGGTACGGTGGACTAAAGGGGAGAGTGGGGGGGTGGGATCTGGAGGACTAAAGGGGAGAGTGAGGGGTTAGAGGAAACGTGGTCTGGAGGACTAAAGGGGGAGTGAAGGGGGGAGGAGGGGCAGGGTCTGGAGGAGTAAAGGGGAGAATAAGGGGTTTGGTTATTTATGGTCCTTTTTTCACTCCCATTACCTGAGGTTATTTATTTGTAATTTTGTATTGTTAAATATTGTATTACTGATTTATGTGTAATCTTTGTTTGTCTTTTGTTGTGAAGTAGTGTGCTGCAGGTTCTGCATGAAAGTGTGTTCTGCATATTCTTTACAGTATGAGTCCTTAAATGGTATGGGGCTTTATGTACACACAACCTGGCAGTAGTAATAACAGTAAACCCATGAGACAAAGAATACTGCCCCATAACTTCTGCACTTTAATGTAGTCCTACAAAGCACTCTTTTTGTTATGCAAAAATGGGAAGTTATGCAAAATCAACTTTTTGGAGCATGTTATAATATTGTTACTTCATCACAAACACGGCTAAAATGGTTTTCATCCTTCTATGTTTGAGTAATTTTGAAATCTCTCCTGGGCACTATTTGAACCCTCCTTACGGTTAGCAGGACGACAGTTTTTCATAAATATACAAAAGCATGATACAAAACAATACACTACAACTTCACAAACCTGATGCGATGCGCAGTGGTTTCATGAACGCCGATTATGTTGTGGTAGCGCTCTGAAAGAGGAGTGTGGGCAACAAAAAACGAAAATAAAACTTATTAAACATGTGAATATGTTGTTTTGGCAAAAATAGCATTCTCAAAGAACACCCCCCCTTCAGAGTGCTATCACGACACATTCAGCGCGCATCAGCTAATGAAACTACTCCATATTGCATCAGGTTTTTGAAGTTGGTAGTATATTATTTCATATCCTGCTCTTGCATATTTAGGAAAAATGGCTGATGTAGGCTTTTAGGCTGAGTCTTGGACAAGCGTTGTGGGCTGATACTGCGAACCGTGAGAAGGATTCTAATTCTTCAGGCATGTTTTTTGATGAGGGAACAATGTTATAACACGGAAGAAAGCTCCAAAAAGACGACTTTGCATAATACCCCCTCTTTAAGCAACTGCCATCTCCAGAACCCTGCATTGTTGTAATGACTTTGCTGCTGTTATAAATGACACCAATATTATCTTACCGCGGGGGTTAACTCCTCTCATACCTCCCTCAGCTCCACGCTGTGACCTTGCCCTGACACAAACCACTCTCTGCCCCACGTCGATAAGCACACGGGTGGATAGAGGGATCAGAGGAGCCCCGGTGGTACGGTGGCTTGGAGGGGTCTTTGACTTGGTAAAATCTTCCCCCCGGAATATGTTGTCACAGCTCTGTCTCCGAGCTGACAGCAGAGACAAGCCTCCAGAGTGTCAGTGTCACACGTAGGGAAACGCGTGTTCGGTTATGGCTGCATTCATTAAGATATTAATATAGCCAGGCTTAATCGAGTGACACCGGCAGTGATAGGACGTCATATTGCAGAGCTTGTTAATGACTTGTTAACGACAGGGAGTATCTGAAAGGCTGTTTACAATACTAGGATGGCATTTTAATTCTACCCCTGTGCTTATCAACACAACAGCTGCAACCTCACTGTTAATGTCACTTGTTCACTTTCTGTTCAGTTGTATCGCTATTGGGTGTTTTTTTTAGGAAACATTTAAAGTGGACAGCGAGATGTGGGTGGATCATAGACTGTATATATAAATGGACTTAGCAAACCTACTAGCCGCCGCATTCCAAATAGGAAGTGAGCATGGGCACACTTCTGGCTTTAATTCACTTTTTATTGAAAAACCATTGCCCCTCTCTCTGTAACTGCTGCTGTCAGACTCGTCATTTTGGTCTTAAAATGTTCGTATTAATCCGCTCTACATGATCCTGGTGTTTTTTTCACTGACAATATGTTAAAGACTAAACAAATGAGTTTAATGCTTCACCGGAGGACTCTTCTGTGTTTTGGGAGATGCTTGTGTTTGAAAGCGAATGCTAATTTTGAGGCATAATACATTTTAAAACGATGCCACAACCTGAAGTATTCTACTTATAAAAACAATCAGGTAATCCTTACTTCAATTAATTTAAATTTCAATAGGCTGTTTATTGTATATTTTATGCTTTTAATAAAAGTTTGCTTTAGTTTTGAGTAGGGTTGTCAAAAGTATTGAAAATCAGATACTAATCGATGCTAACACTAGTATTGAAACTAGATACTCATTTCAGCGGATATAACTACTAAAAAAGTCACATTTACAGGACAGAAATGAACCTTTCATGAATAGCTTTAGAATGATTTTGAACTGTATCAGAACCACATAGACTAGTTTACGCCCATGGATCACTATGGAACCTACTGGACAACTTGGGGATTACACAGATATACTGTATGGCCACATAGCAATATAAAGGAAAGTACGAATATTTAACGTTGGAAATCACATTGCATTCTCTAAATAAAGTGTTTTTATTATCACTGCGGTATCGGAATCGGTATGGAGTATTGAGTCTATTTTTTAGTACTGAAATCAAGTTTGAAATTTTACTATCATGACAACACTAGCTTTGAGACACAGTGAGCCAGCTCATGTGCTGTTGCGCAGAGAGCCTATTAGGTGGCAGTTTTGACTTCAACCTCAGACGATAGTTTTGTGAACATAGTGAACATTATATCCTCCAAGTACTGTAAAAGCAATTTATAGAAGTATGCATGAGAGATTTTTTTTATTTTTTTTTTTTAAGGAGGGCCAAACACTAACAGCGCTGCAGTGGATAAGAGGAAGATGGAGAAATTGAGTGATGGCTCTTCTACTGCGGTGCACAAATCTAAAAGTGTTAATGTATTTTTATATTTCCATAAAATTGGAGGGAGAGGTGGGATCAGATATTGATTACCGTGAGTCACCAACATTTCCTGAGTGCTGTGTCTTTTTATAGAACACTTGGATCTGAGGTGCTAGCTCCTCTGCTAATGTGTACATGAATCCCAGCGAGGCTCACCACTCTGCCAACATGCATCCATTTCACTCTAATCCCGTTCGCACATGCTATGATTTGTCTTGCTATGCAGGCAGAATGACGCTCATGTGAAGTCTCAAAGGTAGGTGTTTAATTAAGGGATATGCATTTATTGCTTCATACATTTTCCAGAAAAAAAAAATGTTTATTTAATCACACTGTAATGCAACAAGTCAGTCCTTACACACATATGAAACCTATCACCTTATATGTGTTTAATAGGGATGTAGCAAGGATGGAAAGTAACTACAAAACTTAATCATGTACTTGAAGTTGAGTAATTCTAGCTCTGTAATTGTAGTGTGTTACATTTAAAATCATAGGAGCTACTGTGTACAGCATAAGTCCCTTTGTCCAAATGCATGGTTGTCTCATCGCTGTCTCTGCTCTTTTCTGTACAAACAGCTACAAAAAGCTTTTAACTAAATGGGGCAGTGCCTGTGGACTAAAGAAGAGAGTGAGAGAGGAGAAGGGGCGGGGTCTAGAGGTATAAGGAACGTTGTGATTGGTATCTACACTTCAAACTCCGCCCCTGCAGCCAGGTGTTTGTAACTTGGCTGTAATCAGTCTTTAGTGATGTCACCAACTACTGGAAATTGCAGGTTTCACTGGAGGCAGCGCAATCTTAGATTAGGCATTTTGACCAGAAAGCTGCAAATTTACTTATTTTGCACTAAAGTTGCCAAAAGATGACTAAGAACAGTAGATAATGAAACAGTAGATAATGAAATAAAGATGAAATAATAATAATACAATAAAGATAATATCCCCCCTTCATCCTTTAATATTAATATTCATAAGTGTTGTACAATGTGAGAATGGTTTTATGTACATTTTGACCCAACTAGTCAAACCATTTCAAAATAAAACAAACTAAAATCTGGCTAAAATCTACTGAAACCTTAAACATCACAAATATTACTCTTGGAATTCTCTTTGTCTAAATCTTTACACTTGCTAATGAGTTGATAGTCTTGACCACAACCACTGAGCCTTTATTACATTAACAGAAACGAAACCCCACTCACTCCATCCAAATGGGACAGCTTGAATTGTAGTCTGAGTGGGCCCGATGGGGAAGTAATTGCAGCCTTTATTTTCACTTTGTGCAGAAATATTAATTTCCCCCAACGGCATTTATCAGGAGTGTTGGTGCAAGTCCGGAGAGAGAGAACTGTCAGAGCAAAGCAATTATGCCAATCAATAACTGCGCAGTGACGGCCTTCTCCATCCTGCCAGCTGTAATTATAAGGCTTTACTAATACGCCACATGTTAGCTACGCCGCGAGTCTGGACGCCAACTGGGTACGTTGCCGCTAATAAGTTTTATTGTTCATTGTCTAATGGTGTTTCTCAACAGTATGGCGTGTTATCAATATTATTACGGAACTTGTATGAGATGTGACAGAAGTAGATGTGTTCCCACCCACAACAAACATCTTAATGAGCCCCTGTCTGAATCTAATGATAATGTATGGCTCTGATGCTGGTAAACACGATGCTAAAGTTTTTAATCAAGGCGCAAAGTAATGAACAAATGTGAAGTTCGGAAGTGGTAATAACGGGCCAGAGAAAGTCGGTTGGCGTCATCACAGTCAAGCGCGCGCTGTTGCAGTTTTCCGAAAAGTAATTTTCTTAATTTATCCACCCTGTCACCGCCTACGAAATGGATCTTTTCTTCCTCCAAGGCACTCAAAGCACTTTATGTCAGGACAGCTGTTAAGTGTCTTGCCCAAGGACACAACAACAGTATGCGTCTGTTGGAGCTGAGATCAAACGGCTGCTCTGATTAAACCAAATCAGTGGATTTTTCAGCTTTACTTAAACTGGGAGTGGAATTTCAACATCGCTGACCTTTGGATCAGAGGTCGTCATCTGAGCTACTCCCGTCACCACGCTGAACTAGGGATGGGATCTTATCAATATCAGTGGCATTGATGTGATTTATGTGTTTCCTAAACGATTCTCATAACAGTTCCTAATAAATATCATTTATGATGTGTCTATATGTATCTAGTTATATAAGCCTGTTTTTATTTAAGTGTAGGATAATGACTAAAACTTCGATGTTAAGTATTTTAAATAATGTAAAACTGAATTTACAGTGGAGCAGGTGTGAACAAAATGTATCAAATTACAGACAGACACGGGGATCAAACAGTAGGCCCAATGCAGAGTAAAAATAGAACCAGTTCTCAATTCCCAATCCTAGAACACCCAACTCATGTCCCACGAAGCAATGACATACCATTTATTATAGATTTCTGGTTGTCATATCCGTTAGTTGATATGATATGATGATACGTGATATTTTCATTGATAAAAACCTGACTGAAAAGAACTATTTGACTAAAGCTAAAGCTAAAAAAAAAATAAATTGGCAAACGACTATAACTAAATTAAGATGTCTTGTCAGAATTAACACTGCAGCGGGAAAACCCTCCTCCACCCCATCATTAAACTTGTCATTCATCTAAACGCCACCCCAGCAATGTGTTAATTCTGCCCTATCATCACCCGAGTCATCAATCAGCCCTCCGCCAACTCATGTCTACCCTGCACTCAGCTCATTTGCCGTTCAAAAATGTGTACCACTACATCGGGGTGTAACTGTTAAGACATGTGAATGGGACAAACCACAGAGTATTCACAGATATATAATGTAATACCAGGTTTATAAACAAAATGAAGTCCCGGAATGGAGGCAACTGGATGCTCAACGTGGTACATAATGTGATTTTAACTGGGAATTTTGAATTAACCTCAGAATATCAGAACATGTGGAAAATCAAGAGGAGCTGGCTTAAAGACATTTATAATTGTGTTTTACATTTTTTTTTTTTTTTTTTTTCAAATAGGGGATCATGTTAGACAGTTTTCATGAAGTCAAAATCACAAGTTGTAGGTTTTACTAGACACATACCTACAAAAATATTGACCCCACAATATTTTTTTTTCCCCTTTTATTTAGAGATATATTACAGACACAAAATATCCCTTTCTTTCTTTTTTTTTTAACTCAGATACAATTCGATTAGATTAGTTTATCTAATATGGAACAGTGCAATTTCATAAAACACATGAATAAACATGAGCAAAAAAAGACAGAATTAGCCCAAAAGCTACTTTTCAAGCTACTGTAGTCTCCTGGCCATGATGTTAAAGGGGCAAGAAGCTAGAAAATACTTGTTTTTCTATCCTTTTCTACACTGGAAATTCAAAATTGTTGCTTTTTATGCTTTTTGTTATAAAGACTTAAATAAAAGATGTCCCAAATACTGGCTAAATAGGGAATTACCATGGGGAGAAAATAATGTTAGCTAATAACAAACATGCTCCCTCGTGTTAATGTTCACACGCAGTAATGAACGCGATATGACAGCAGTAAAGTTTAACAAGTCTGGTGATATATGGGCTTAAAAACTGCAGGGCTTCTACCTGTGACGCAACAATCCGGGGAAAATTTCAAATAGAGTGTTTTGTGATGGCTCAGAGGGAACGGACTTATTAAGATTCATCAAACAAGCATGAATTAAGCAAAATACAACTCCAGGTATGTTTTGGCTTGCCTTGATGAAAACCACATAAAGGTCGAAACGCGTTGGTATGGTCCTAACTTAATACAAGATTTTTACGTAACATCACATTCAATCTTTTGCGGTACTGATGAGTTACCTCTGAGGCACTCGCATTTTTCTGAATTAATATGTCAACATGGTTAAAAGCTTCCATTTAGCTCGATATGTGTCCTTTAAAACTGTTTATATCTATTTAACCCATTTACATCTGATGTCAGTTAATCATTGAATTTACGTTATGATCTGCTACACTTCCAGTCGATTGCTCTCTGGAGTTTTGAACGCCATGTTGACAAAGCATTTTAAAGGGTCAATACAAATTCTTCAAAACATACTCAAAAAACTGCAGTGGAATAACTCTCGCATCACCACCCGGCAGTGGATCTGACACGTCTCTTTTTCTTGTTTTTCCTGGTTGAACGAGCTAAAACTGTTCCGTTCGGGTCACATCCACATTTGTGTTCAAAAGGAGGAGATGATTGGAGGGCACTTCTCGCTCATGTTCGGCTCGTGTATATTTGATAGAACATAGTAGTGTTGTATCCTCGCGTCCCTAATGTGATGTTACTGCAGCCTGAACTGTGATCAATATTAATGCACCGCCCACCACCAGCTGCCTGTGCTCCACTCTCCTGCGTATGTGTTTTAATGGAGTCCGTATGCAGCAGGTTTAATAGGGTCATAGCCCAGTGACCCCCAGTGAGCGGGGTGCTGTCCAACAAAAGGCCTGTACACACTGCAGCTACAAAGGTGAGGTAAGGTTAAAGGAACTGTATTTACGATGTTTATTTAATAAACATAACCATAACTGTGTCCCCAGATACAAGGTAAGCAAATCAAATATAGCTTTTATTGATAATAATTCTAATGATGATTTATTTTTAATTACAAAGAAATTGCTCATAATAGCCAAGTTATTTGTTATAATTTGGTGTTGTGGTTCTTAAAATGATTATCCAATCAGAAAGCAGAATGACGCTCACATGAGTCATTTGCGTAACTCTTTCAATGCTGAAATCCAGTTGGTTTAAACCCAAAAGGACTCTCTCTGATCTGTATCCTCACTACCGAAACCCCAGCACCTGCAGCCAATCATGAATCAGTGCTAGTGCAGCCTCTGCAGCCCAGTACATGAATTCTGGAGGTTTTGAGGCACCTCCATGGAGCCAAGAAGGTGATGGACTCCCCACCTGAAAATGGACTTAGCGCACCTTTAAGGGAGAGTGTAAGGGGTCTATATTTTGCAAATGTCATATTTTTTCGCTTTCAAACATGGCATATTTGGCCAATATTTAAGTAGCCCTCTTGAGCTCAAAGTGTTTGCTACCACTCTTAATGACATCTGACCCGAAAGACTCCTCAACCTTCACCTGACTCATTCTGATTGTTACATTTCTTCACGTCACAGCTAACCAACATCACCATAAACAGCCACTTATAGCCCGATTTCAACTACTTCAGTCCTCACTGCACCAACTGCAACAGTTGCCCCATTGGTTTTAGATGACAATATTCTATAGGTCAATAATATTTAATACAATTGCAATGAAAACACAGATTTTTGTTGCAACATGGCGTGTTCTTCGGTCTAGTTACTAAAAAAGTGAGTTAGTAAATGCACCTTTGGGGTATTTCTTATGAGAATACATCCTCACATTCTAGAATCTGAGCACCACAAATACACAATTGGCGTCACAGAGCTTTACTCGTTCAGAGGGTCAGGTCATCAACACTATAACTGGTGCTGATTAAACAACTGAAAATCAACACGTGATTGAAAAAGGTGTCAGGCTTACATGCAACGTCGATGGGAAATCTAGGTTCGTCCAATGTTTCCGCTGCACATTTCAAGGTGCAAGAGAAGATGCAAGAGAATGCGCATTCTTCAGCTGTTCTGGGAGAACCAGTCTCGAGCAGTGACTCTTTTCCAGATCCAGCCAAGATCAACTTTAATGTTGGAACAATCTAGAGCACCCAGAGGAACTCTAAACAAAGAAAGGCCCCATACGGTCCACCAACCAAACCTGGGACGTTCTTGCAAAGTGCTGACCATCCAGCAATAGACTCTGGAAAGAACTTAGAGGACCACTGGGGACATGTCAGATGGAGTTGTTATGTTATCCACTCCACCCACCTACTCTCCAGAGCCCCAGAGCTGGTTTTAGGACACAGATAAGTGATAAAGTGGGTGGTGTGTTCCAAGCCAGAGTGTCCAATTACATTATGCTTTATTTACTGGTACTTACAAAGTACTCCACACATAGAGGCATAGTAACAAGAGGATTTTAATTTACAAAAATTGGTACACACCAATTTTTTAGCATTTGTGTATAACCTGGAGTTTACTTTTTAAAAATAATTACAAGTAAGCACAGGGCTGTGGGCGGGGATAGGGTGTAGATCAAACATATGCATAATATATTTGTGTGTGTGTTTTTTTGTTTTCTTTTATTTATACCTTTATTTAACCAGGAAGTCCCATTGAGATTCAGAATCTCTTTTACAAGTAAATCAAAATACAACTGTGAATTGGCTGATGAAGAAGGAGGGATAATCATAGTTAAAACCTCATTAACGTTGATTTAGCAAAATACATCGCCTTTCATTCACACAATGATCTACTCCAGCAAATAACCGTACTTTGATCCGTTCATGAACGAATGAATTTTCTTGCTTTCCTTTGTTTATATATGTAAATTCAATCCTAAGGTCTCAGGTGGCACATTAGCATCTAACACAAACCCTTCCAAGCGTGTAAAACATGCCTCTTTGCCTGTTCCTTGTTTCTTTGTATGTATTTCTGCTGTGAAGGCGGTGCGACAGGGGGACGTACAGAGGGATTGGAGCGTTCTCAAACAAAGTAAATATCTCTCATTTGGTTCAAAGACCGGCTGCGTGTAAACACCAGAGCATGTAATCCGTCTGATCTTCTGTGACAGCGTGGAAAGCCAGGCCACATCTACATGCATGGAGCGCTGGATCAGCGTTGACATGTTTATCAGACTGGCACACGGCGAGATACTATCAGCGCGAGAGAGGGGCGCGCACACGTCACGGCCAATCGAAAAGAAGCTCACCCAAATGCCCGCTCATTTCCTCGTGCGACTTATGATTTATGAGAGAGGAGAGAGAGGTTCTGCGGGCGCGTAATCTCATCCACAGTCACCTCCGTGGAAGAAACAATCAGCGGTGACCTTCAGATGTTTGTATAAGAGAGACTGGGATGGAGAGCCAGGGAATAATGAGATACAGTTACAGTATTGCACTTTTGTCGTGTCGAGTGCAGCGTTGTTGTTTTTTTGGTTCAGGAGTTCATAATAATAATTGATTAGTCTGGAATTGTGCTTTTCCAGGCGCTCAAAGTTGCTTTACAAATCTGTGCATCGTTCATTCTTTCCACAGTGATTGGTCTGTTCCTTCCGTAGCCACAGTTGTTCTTTCCGTCCACCACGAGTCAGTCACTCAACACAGAGATCACATCGACAGTATGCACTAGAGCCACAACGGCACATGTTTTTTGGGGGGGGTTTTTTGTTTTTTTTCCTCCAGCAGTCTACTATTCCAAATTTGACAGGTCCAACCCATCTCAGATTTCGAGATCAGGTGAGATTAGACATTCTCAAGGTGGAATGGCTGCATGGGCACCAAAATGGTCTACTGTGTAAATCAGTCAAGTGAAATAGATTTCTTTCCCCAAAGCAAATCTTGGCAATATCTCAAGGCACACTGGTTGAAATATCATGGTTTAAAATATATAGTTGCCTCGGATCCAAAGTACACACTTCTTCAATACTTTACAAAGATGTGAGCCTGGTCACTAGTGAATCTCTCAGAGTTCAGATGACCGTAATCAAAACAGGCTGCTTACAAGGAGAAAAGAAAGAAAAAGAATATTACAGGGGACTGAAAAATGAGATTTTTGCAGAATAAGTAAGTGAAGCACAAATCTGAGGTGAAGTTTCTTTTTATTCAAAATGATAGGTGGGACCAGACTCATATCCTGCCAGGCAAGGTATATAGTGTTCATTTTTGAAGTTTTTTTTTTTTTTTTTTTTTGGAAAGAATATATTTTAAAGAACAACCAAGGAATCTTACCCAAACAGGAAACATTGGTAACCTAAAACCATCTGTCCCTATTTATTCTATGGCACACTGCATGTTGGGTGTTTCATTATTCTGCTGTTCAATACAATGCATGTAAATGAACATACGCCAGACAGAAAAGCACACCGCACTGTTGCCATGGGCTTGTTTGCATCCATTGTCTCGTTCGCACGCTCTGAGACACATTCATACGCCAGTGTGCAGGGTAACTATTGTCCCGGCTCCTCGCTCTGATAATTAGGTGAATAGTTTCACAGAATTCCTATGGCTATAGCATGGATTTACAATAATGAGAAACTTTAATTATCAGAAACACTGAATTAAAGAGTAGTTTGATTAAAATATAATAAGCTTTTTAAAAGCTGTGTTGTGGCCAAATGACCTGCTATTCCTCCTCCCCGTGGGTCCTTTCCTCCTCTTCATATAATACATTTAATACTGCCTGATTTCAACTTGAACAGTACTTCCATCCACTTCATTAGACCTGCCACTATAATTACAATACTAACAAAATGTTCAATATAAAAAAAGTTTTGTTTAGTTTTTTTTTGTTTTTGATATAATTTGTTCCATTACTGAGAAACCACTTTTATAATGATACAGTATGGTAATATTAATAATACGGTAATGAGAATATTATGGTAAAAATAACTGTAGGGGGTTGAATAATAAACACTAACTAATTAAAGGGACACTGTACATTTTTAGGTGAGGGTCTGAAACCATTTTTCCACGGAGATGGAAATGGCACAACGGCAAATCTCTATGGAGACAATACAAACCAACAAAAATAATAATAATAAAAAAATGGCAATAAAAATCCCTGTAATGCAATAACAGATAGTTCCAGGCAAAGCAGTGTCATTTTTATGAGACAAGCAGGCGATGGATCCTCCACTAGAAGTTACATAGTGAACCTTTAAGTGAATAGCACAATAAAACATGCTATTTATTTACAGCAGCTCATGTTTTATGGGAGTATCCTGCTTTGGAGTCAGCGGCATTTGTATTTGAGCAAAATATGTCTTGCCCCAGTACAGATATAGTGTATAAGCAGCTTATGAGGGCTGCATCTAATTATTAAGTGTTTTGTTGTCCAAAAATTAGGAAGTGCACAGTTCGCATGCTAGTTTTTTAACCATTTCAGTGACGCAAAATTCCTTTCTGGCCTCTGAGAGTTGTGAAATGCGCTTTTAAACTCATAATTAGAATGCTCGGAATGCATAAGGTAAGTGAGTTTAAAATGAAGTTCTGTTTTTCATGCTTTTAAGACAGTATAACACTCTCTATCAATATATCACTCTTCAAAATGTGTCACCATGACAAGCCTAAAACACACAGGCTACCTAGGCCTGTCACGATAACATATTTTGAAGTTTGATACATTACTGAAGTGAATATAGACTCTAAAGCAGACTTAAACCACAAAAACTATTCTAAATCTACAATATTATTTAAAAAAAAAACATGAGCTGCAATAAATAAACAGCAGAATGAAACAGTTTAGTACTTAGTTTGCATCTGTAAAGAGTCATAGGAGTTATGACTTCAACCTTTTACGGCTTAAATCTTATCATATAGCCAAAAAATAACCAAAAATTTACACATATAAATATTGTAAATCTTATCATATAGCCAAAAAATAACCAAAAATTTACACATGATAAATATTGACCCCCCCAAAAAACTGTTCCAACTTTCATTTATTGAACGATAAGTTGATATAGTAATTATCATGACAGGCCTGCACATTCCCCTTTGGAGCTTTGTACACAGTTCTGCCACACATCTAACCCCATACAAACAGAAACTGTACTGCCTGTTGTGGCTCTTGGTCAGCCGTGTCTGCAGCCTCCCACTTTGTCACCTGACCCACTTTTGAAGCAGAGCACTCTTAGAGATATAACCTGCGTCCTCCTGTTATTCCCATTTATAATACTCTGAGGTCTGAACTGAAAACCAAACCCTGAGAGCGTGTGAGCTCGAACAGGAGGTCAAACCCAGACTGATAAAAGTGAGGGATGAAAGAGGGAAGGACAGATTGAGCTGTAACGATGAATGAGACAAGAAGACAGGTGAAGCAATGGATAAACAAACCGAGAAATGAACTAGTTGCTTTAATTCCCTTTAGAGACACGCTGCATATTAGCACAGATAGGTTTTTAAGATTGTTGCCATGACAATGACAAAATCAAATGGAGTGATATGGTTCTTGAGGGAATGCGCGGTTTGACTGAGTTAATACAGATGAACTGCAACTCTTTTCCTGGTGGAGTGTATGCTGCCTACCCGTCCCCATGGAAATGTTATTCCTTTTGCCAAGAATGCAAAAAATTTAAAGTCTTTATAGCCACAGGCGTCATTTTAACTTAATCTGCCATGTGGTAATACTTTTTTTTTTTCAAATTCTGGATTTGAGACTGGTTGCTGCACTGAAGAACACCAAAAGGACAATTTTGGTGCCACCAGGTCAAGTTACAGGTCATGTCTGTGAAGAGGCGAGCCAGCTCACAGTAATAACGCATGTTTTTCAAGGTATTTTGGACCATAAAAACACCCATAATGAATGCTGGAGACATATGTTTGATACCATGTGTAGACCATTTCATGACAAGTAAAAACATCTATTGAGACAAGAGGTGATGTACCATCCACCTGAAAAGTACATATTTAAATTTGTACCTGTTTCATTATCTGCATTATCACTACTTCTGTAGCCAAAGCTGCCCATCTGTGACAATGTCTTTCTGACCACCATCAATCACACAAACGGATAGATACAAGGTGTGTAAATATATGCTTTATATATGCAATATGCTTTACTCAGAGAAAACAGTCATCATTAGTAACTTGTGTTCATATTCTCACTATAAATAGTTTTGGCAACCCAGGGAGAGTTGGAGACTATAGTTAGAAATAGCCTGCAATGCTGTTTTCAAACCATTGGATGTGTATGCTGCCTTTTTTTACATGTACAAATACCCAACTCCGTAGAATCATGTAGAAAATGTTGTAGTAGTTTCTTTAAAGGGCGCATAATATTATGCATTAGTGTTGTTGTTGTTGTTGGCCTTCAAACGTTCTCTTGAGTACATTTGCTTTGGCATCTCATGTTTTTGAATGCAAAATAATGAGCCTGAGTATAAATGCAGACATTATTTTCCATATTAGCATCTGGTGTACGGGCGCCATCTACTGGCAGAAAAGGGAATTACCATGGGAAAAAATTCTTATCTAATTAAGGAACATGCCTCAACATAATATGCAGTAGTAAAAAACAGAAATGTAAGTATTGTGATAATGTATGGACTGAAAACCTGGGCAGGGTTTCTACCTGTGACGCAACAATCCTGGGAAAATTCTAAGTGTTTTGTGGTGGCTCTGGGGGAGTGGACTGCACAACATTAATCAAACAAACGTCAATGAACTCCAGGTAGATGGACACATTTTTATATAGCGTTTTTCCACTTTCAAGGCACTCAGAGTACTTTACATCAAGGAACCATTCACCCATTCACCTACACATTCACACACCAGTGTATACGGACACCGGGGGCAAGGTGGGTTAAGTGTCTTGCCCAAGGACACAACGACAGCATTCATCTGTGGGAGCTGGAATCGCACCACTGACCTGTGGGTCACTGGATCTGACTGCTCAACCAATGATGTTTATATTAAGAGCGGGATTCGAACAAACAACCTTCAGAACAGTGAACAAACGCTACCAACTGAGCTACTGTCGCCCTGGTTGTTTTTAATGAACAGTTCTGTAAGGTTAAAAGCTTAAAAAAATTCACTCTGCATAATGTGTCCTTTAATATTTCCATGTGGTCTTAGTTCAGACATAGATTAGACCCATTCAAAAACTATTTATGAAAGGTTCAATTTTGTTGTAGTTATGTAATTTATTTAATTGTGATACTGTGATTCCTTTACTATCTTGGCGTCAATACTTTTGACAACCCTATTACTAAACGCCCCCCACGACATTACCCTGAGCAGTATGTCACCACTCCACTCCATCGCGGCCTGTCAGTGCACTGTGACCATGTGAAAGAGGGTCTAATGGATGTGCTAATCCACGGATGGAGCCACAATGATTGGCCTGTACATGACGGACAGGCCATGTATTACTGCCACATATGTATTTCTCTGACATGTGTAGAGGTCGAGTGGAGGGCTGGGCAATTGCTTTTGGCAGAGTGGATTTTTGACAGCTCGTGGTAGACCTATATGGTTCTGGGTTGGTTAAAAGGCCTGTACCTAACTTGTATTGCTTTTAGTTCAAGAAAATGTGGTTTACCTCATAAAATGTATTGTAAAAGCAGCTATTTGCGCTAAAAAATAGACTGAATGATATACACATTCTAAAGGCATATAGAAATGATTTGATTGACAACCATAACTGATTTTCTACTGCTGGCCTTTCAGAGTGACATTTCACTGCTGTAGTGTCCCTATTTTGACCCATGAAACTGTGAGAAGCGCCCACTGCACTGTTGCCATGGCACCCGAACTTTAAGAAGGAAATGTTCCACAAACCAAGTAGTTTTGGACTACATACAGCCTTCTATGACTTGACAGGCTTCTCTTCAACTCCAACTGGACCCTGGAGCTGTCAATGAAATTAAAATTGATAGAGACGTGTGTTCTGCAAGCAGAGACAGTCTCGACTTTGCTTAAGACTCCCCAAAAGAGCTAAAAGTTATTTCTCCAAGAATGAGACGATTGACAACTCTTTCAGAAAAGAAAGAAACTAATTGACTGAAGTACCCCTGAAGTAACTTGCCATGACCACGATACAAAAACACTGCTGTTTGATGAAACAATCTCAGCTAATGACTTTCTCCACAGAAAGAGGAACCATGTAAATTGTTCATGGTTATTGATTTGTAAATCTAATTTGGATATTTTTATTTGTGTACAACTGGATTAATGGTTCATAAAGCACGTGAGTGGAAATTCTCAGAACTCTCCTCATCCTCTAAAACCCCCTCTCAACTTTAGCCAAGTCAGCACTCATGACTTCAGCTCACTGGTTTAGCCGCCCCACTCAAACTTAAGTGGGTGTTTTCAACAGGAAATACACTGGCCACCATTGATCTGATCCACAGGAGTTCCATCAGAAGACAGAGAGACAGGGAGACACAGAGCACCTCCTTATCATATAGAAGTTACAACTTCTTAGTTCTCTCTCTAAATAGGTGCCCATCTTTTGATTTTTATCCAAATTACTATAGCTGATCTGACCGAAAGCATTTTCCAAATTTAAATATTTACATTGTTGTAGTCAACATCTTTTTGATTTGATTAGCTGTTCAGACCTCATGGACACTACAAAGGTAACACAGCGTTCCTTCAGCCTGATGCTGCCTGAGCCCAGGGCTGTTGTTTCAGACCGTCTGATTCTTCAGACCCAACGCCCTGACGACTTCAGACCTCCAAATCATTGGACGCCTGGACCATGCAGTGACTAACATCTCCGCTCTCCCTGGTTGTATGTGCACATGCCATCGATTGGTTTAATCAATTTGTACTCAGTACATAACCTCAGATAACTCTTGGGCGGTTTATCCAATCTGTTCAGTTCAGTATGGCCAGAAGGATGTCTGTGCCAAATTTTAACCATCAACAACAAACAAAATTTTGTGGCCCTATTCAAGTATTCAAGGGGGTGTTGTAGAGCAGATTTAGTGGTGGCCGTGGTCATCAGATCACTCGGGGCAG
>KN471230.1:17392-38146 GCA_000787095.1 Periophthalmodon schlosseri | reverse complement strand
ATAAATAAATAAATATATATATATTTACACACTTTTATTGCCTTATTATGTCTCTAAGATATGCATTAAAAGACAGATTTTATTTTTCATTGGATTTTATATTTTAAATAGACCACACAATTTGTCACTGTCTGCCTTACACTTTCTATGAGTTTTAAAATAAAACTCATATAAACTGTAAATATATGCACAGATATAGTGACAATGCCGAGTGTCCTCTCCCTCGGCGCGTCGCTGGCTTGTACGTGTTGGTGGTCTCAGCGGTGCAGATCTGGGCTCTTTAGTGAAAGCAGCAGGTTCTTGGTTTGCTCTGTGGTGAGTGTGCGCCCCTCTGTCTGTCTGACACATTCCTGCGCTGCTCTGGCTCCTAACTACCAGCCTGTTGCCATTGGTTACAGCCATACATCCTACGCCAAGCCAGACTTTCTCGCTCGCGGTAGACATATTTGTTTGGCTAGTGTATCCGCAACACAAAAAAAATCACATCTTTTTAGCATAACGCCTGCTAATCTTGGGATTTGGCTCTTTGAAGGGGTCCTGTTGATGAGAAATTCAAATATATTGTCTGAATGCTAATCTCGATGTTAATCCCATGGCCTCTAGCTCTTAAAGCATCCTGTCTTTCAATAATGGTGTTTGTTTTTCATTGGCGTTCTCCTTTTTCATTTTGACTAGCGCCTCCCCCAGTTATCTTCTTAATCTCGAGTATTCCCAGTTGAATATTAGAGCCGTGGACTCATCTTTTTGAGTGGATGACACTTTGAGCGCATTGATGATTCAGATGGCCCTGGAGAAATGAATTATTATTATTATTGCTCAGTCTGATGAGGACTTTAATTCAGCCTTTGTGTGGAGGTTGCCCAGGGACCAATGCCTGATATCGATTCGGCTTAATTGGTTTAATCTGCCACCGTCTTTCAAATTAACGCCACACTTTATCTAAACTTGTGCCTGTTTTAACTTTTTTGGTGTGTAATTTTGTCCAGGTTTTTCATGCGAATGCCACTTATTAGGATGCATATTTATTCTATTTCCAGCATCCTTCTCATTCCACTCCCTTCTTCAATTTCCTGAGTTTTAGTGTCTCGTGCTGCTCGGTGAGTCTTACAATATGCTTTAGACATTAGCAGACGAGTGGGTTGAAGATCATTTTTCTTTTCTTAAAATTGCCTTTTTGAAAATTATGACAGTCAGAGAAAATCATGTGCAATTGAAGATGGATGGGTTCATTGATCAAGCATAAATTGAGAAACTTGACAACAACATAGCTCTAATTGCATTAAATATATTATAATTTTAAAAATACTTTCCCTAATTTCATTCAGTTTTTTCAGCTTTTGATTTTCTCATCACCAGAGCAGTCGTGTCTCTGCCAGAACAGACAGACACAGGATCAGTGAGATCACACAAAGATGAATCCAGATCTCGTGAACACCGTCTAATTCCTGGTCATCTCACATTCTCTGGTCCAAACTCATTTTGAGCTTAGACTGAATCTTTGTTAAATAAACATGGGCCCTTCATGTGAGCAGCCTCTGCCACAGTGATCTGCAGATCATCTGTGCCTATTAAGACCAGAGCAAACACTTTACTAGAGACCAGTGCACTAAAGACAGGAGGATTGGAGGGGAGGGGAATTGTCTGTCTTTCTCCTTTTTTACAGATTAATCCAGTATCTGTGAGCCTGGGTAAACTCCTCAAGATGGCCGTGGTTTGGTGGAGGGTGGAAGGGTCAAGCTCGGCTGGCCTCTGCACAGAGCTGAGGAATTTTTCATTAGTGCACAGCTGGGTCACAAGTGGCTCCAAAGCCGTCTTAATATTGTGTAGGCCTCAGATTAGGGCCCAAAAGAAGGCTGCCATGCTCTGCTCCAGGCCCGCTCTTTGCATATTTGCAGACTTGTGCTTTTGAACACCTCATATTACTGTTTGTTTTATTTCTTACACCCAGAACCTTTGGGTCAATAGTAATTATAAAGCCCTCCAATCCAAATGTTGTCTTTTAACCATTTCACTACTGGATGTGTGAGAAAGGTCTGTTTAGTTTCTCACATTAAAAAGTAACATATATCTTTAAAACATATCTGACGTAATAAAGAAAAGTAAGCGCGTGGTTGATATTGATCTGGTTGTTAAACAATATAAGCTATGTTTATGCTACGAGAGTTTGTTTTTTCATACCCGTATGAAAAGCCAACTCTAGTCTGAAAAAAAGAATGTCTTACAATAAATGATCAGAACCAAATGAACCTGATGGATTTAAGTAAGCTGTGTTTTGAAGTTATACAGGCTTCAGGGACATGACTCTCCTGGACACACATCGCTGTCATTAAAAATAAGTAGAAAAATAATTGTGGTAATTGTGTGGGCAGTTGTGTAACATGTGATAGCCATTAGACTTATTGTAGCCATCACTCTCCCACTCTTCGATGCCTGTGAAGCCACTCATCGACCGCTGCTGCCCCTAACTCACATCAGCTCAGAGCGAGCAAACAGAGACCAGTGAAGGGAATACTTAAAACATACTCATTATGAATGTGATATTTTTAGCAGGTGCTTCTGGCAACGTTAGGTTCTGTGGTTACTCCTGTTTTAGCGACACAGTTTGTCACAGCTAAATTAATAAGAATTACATTGACATACAACAGAGCAAAACATTTTGTTGCCTATAGCATACTATATAGCATACTATATAACAAGCTTTATTGGGAAACAACAGGAAAAGCATTATATTTCCGGCCTAAACCTGCTAAATAGACATTGTTTGTTTGCAGTTCTCAAACTAGGCTTAAATGCAATGTTGCAGTCATCTTCCATAGGCAGCAGCAGCAGCTGTCCAAACAGCATCCTGTGTGCCTGTCTGCTTACTCTTGTATTTGGATGTGTACTTAGCCTCCTCTGCACTGTCCTTTTTACCCCGGCAGCTTTGTTCTACCTTTGTGGTGTATTAGGAGGATTATGTCCACATAGAGAAGCATACAGTTTTTCACAAGTCACTCATTAACAGATACATTTAAAGGAAAACAATACAACCTCAAGATGAATTACAATTCTGTCACATTTCTGTAACTGATGTTAACAAATCAATGTTTTTTTAATAATTGAGTAAAATTGGGTCTTTATAATATCTTTATTTATAATCGCACATCACCAATACACTGTACATGGGTGATTGTGTATCATAGAGTTAGAGAATTTTTGAAACAATGAAACAAATAACTCTCAAACAATTAACTACTATTGGGGAGTAAAACTTGCTGTTGCCAGACATTTTTGTGTCCTGTTCAAGAGTCGTCACCACTGCGATTATCATGACCAAGGTCCTTGTTTCCATTTTTGTTTAGTGTTTTGTACAATAGAGATATATATACTTAACATTCCTGGACATGAAGAACCCAAAGCCACCAACAGTAAAGTGGACACATTTATTTAAACTGCAGTGGACATACGGGGCACACTATGCTTTTACCCGGCAGAATTTACTAGGTGTCTCACATATGCAGTGTAGGACAGGTGCATGCGTTTGTGCTTTGCCAAGTGCTATCATGTAGTCTTGTGTGTCCCTCGCGAGCTACGGTACGACCGGCGTAGCATGGGCAGGAAGGAAAACCCTGTGGCCAGTGATGAAGAAGGCACCTTTGGGCCATTAGCAGTGTGCACATCTCCCGTTAATGTGTTTTACTTTTACCTGCTGGGAGTTTAATTAAAAAACAAAGAGCCTCAATTTAAAGGCCATTATTATGCTAATGCAGTAAGCGCAGCGTGGTGATTAAGCAGCTTTTAGGGCTGACTGGAGCTGGCCCTTGGGAGAGGAAGGATGGCACTTTTTATTTGGCTTCATTACTCTCCATGAATCTTTGCTCCGAAGAGAAACGCTGATACTATAAAACAAGGTCGGCCACTGAGCACATTTATGCAGACAGGATTATTATCAGAGGTGGAGAGAACATGGGAACCTAAGTAAAAGTACTGTTACATGGATCTACTACTTCATTGTAATCGTGTTGAAATCGCTCAGGTAGAATAAAAACTGCTTATGTATTCCAATTTTTGTTTAGTCAGTGACGAAATGCATTTCCAATTCTGGACCAAATGTTCCATTATACTATTACATAAATATTAGAGCTGTACAGACACAGAGCTGTTCGACCAAGTAGTTCTGGAGGAAAAAAGTCAGGATCGATTTTTATCATAGCCCTTCTTCATAGAACTTTTTCTTGTGTCTGGCAGAATGTTCGTGTGATATCTACAAGTTATTTTTAGCTAGCCTGGTGTGGACATTATCAAGTTTTCACTCCTACCTAAGAAAATGCTAGCCAACATAACAAAGTAATTTTAATCATGTTCAGATAAAGTTAAAAAAGGTGTACAGTGTAAAACATCTGGGCATCAAATGTGTTTGGTCTTTGGTTAAAGCTCTTGATTCCGTTGTTAGGAGCTGATGAGGCGTGTCTGTTGAGAAGTGGCTGCTGGCAGACCACAAGCTCCTCTGCTGAAGTCAGACAGCTCTGTTTGTTGTGTGTCCAGAAGACTAACAGGACGAGATCCCACCTGAAACCATGGGCAAGAGGCACAGCATGGTTAGCATCTTTTATGGGTGGAGTAATTTAATGTACTCGCCAAACAGTCCACTAAAGTTGTATCCTGATATGTTCAGTTATTTCACTGACAAGTAATGACAAGCAAATAATCGTATTTACATGTTATTTTTCAAGTCTTGTAGAAGGGAAAAAAAAAAAACCCTAGCTTAAATTTAGCTGATATTTTAATTATTAGTAAAGAAATAACTAAATAAAGTTTATGTATATATAATTTATTTTTTAAAGTACCTTAGAATGACCTTTTGTCAACAACAACAATCCAACCTGTAAACCACCATTAGTCATTTTCACACCAAACGTTTAAAAGCTTGGAATATTATGAGGACTTGAGTTGTGCCCATGTTTTGACCAGTGTTCTTGAAATGACATCACCTTTTTACAAATGTGTAATCTAGCCTTAAGAATACCCACAAAGACACCAGCATATCCACCACTGCACTGCACAGAATAGATGTGTGTAAAGCAGGAAGTATTAGTCCCAGCGGCCGCCTTGCTTGACCAGTCGCTCCTCAGGGCCTTTGTCCAGAAGAGGCCTTTGTGTGACCTCATGCCTCACCTCTGATGATTGGCATGGACACAGGTTTCCTGGCCAAACACCGCCCATCTTCAAAGTAATGGCTTACAGCTGCTGCCTGGATAATCCCTCTGTCTTTGAAGAGATGCCGTGACATAATAGCCCTAACTATTCTTCACTAAATTGTTATGCTGTTTCTCACAGTGTGCGGCAGCAGAGGGGAGTATAGGTGAGACAGTTGCAAATGTCTGTAAATGTATTATCATCCTCCATAAACATCTCCATATTTGCCCCTCCCCTTTCTCCTCTTTTATCCTAGCCCAGTCCTCCTGATGCTTATCACTGCGGCAGAAGCATTAGATGTAATGGCTGGAGCGGAGGAATCATTGACAACATGTGGTGCGAACTTAAGATGTTGTCACACTTTAAGTTAGCGCTAATCTGTTCAAAGGGAGCACGTATAGCTCTTAAAAGTGCATGGAAAAGGCAAATATGGGTGCCTGAGAGGCCAGTTTTCTCTGTCGGGCTTTTCAGTGCAACACAAAATAACTTTTGCTCTTTCTCACGGTCTCTGGTTGGTTAAACTCCCAAGTCTGATACAAATACAACCATGTGAACTGGAAATATGGTCACCTCCCATGAACCGTACTGTCTGTGGCAGTTCTAAGCCAGTATAAATGGAGAAGGATGCGTTGGGCAGGACATCTGACATAAAATCATTAGAATCTCTTACGTTAAAAGACAGATTATATTATATGGTGGTGATCATTAAATTAAAAACTTAAGTTACTGCATAGCGTTGCCTTATAACCAAAACCTGTTGCTTTGTAATATATTTTGCATATAGTAAAGAATATTGTATCGAGTCTCTAAAAGAATAAACATGGCTGGACACTGGCTGGACACCGAAGGATCACAGACTCTCCCTCATGGTTTGTGTTCAGTTCCGGGAGACCAGTGTAAATATTGACATTTCCGTGAGTTGGATGCGGTCATTGATCCGCACAGTAGGCTCCCTCTGAGCATCCGTGCGCTCAGGTGTGGGAGGGCAGAGGGAGAGGCACAGGGGATGTCACTATACGCTGGTGGTCCTTTCTATGTTGTGCTAGCTCTGCGACAGGGAGTCATGTTACCCAGGCACCCGCGAGTCCAAGCAAAGTGGATTTTAGAGGGACTCGGAAAGGGTCAGTGGGATAAAGATGGATCAGGACATGGTATGATCACCATAACCAATTTAAAGTCCAGACAATGTCCCTGCTGGATTTTGCTGTATATTGATTGACCCTAAAGACATAACAATCTAACTTTTGCTGTCCCTCATGGTCATCAAAATATTGACAGATCAGGTTCATGACATATTTTATATCTTATAGAATAACATGAGCCTTAAAGATAGTACAGATTTTTTTCAAAACAATGCTTTCCATTTTCCCTGTATATTCTGGCCCAATGGCTCGCTCCTCTGCTCCTCTAACCACTAATCAGGTAATGTCGAGAGGTTGAATGGCAAGCCTCCCTCCGGTCTGCCTCCACTGCTCACACAGCGGTGTTGTTTTAGAGAGCATTCTTTAGCAGCTGAACTTGGAAAGGTATTAAAGTGGGATTAGGCTCCTCCACAATCCACTGCTTGTGTCATTCAGGGAGTTTGTGTTCTCTGTCCCTGCTGCCGCCTCCCCGCTCCTCCCCTGTTTGATTGTGACTAGCCGCAGGAGTGGGACCGGCCGAGCCCTTTCAAAGCACAGGGGTAGGGTTAAATCCCTAGTCCACTGCTCCCTGCTAATTCCCCTTGTTCCCTAGAGAAGGATTTACTTCTGCTGCCAGCTTCTCAAAGGCCCTCTCTGCCCATCCGAAAAGTCGCCGTTGCCTTCCTGTGGAGGTGTGGTTGCCATAGAAGAGGCGTCATGCATGGCTATTCCATCTGAGCCCCGCTGAGAATGGAGACCGGCGACTGAAAACAGGCCGAAAGTCCGGATTAGGGTCCCGGACAAAAGCAGGACAGGAAGATTCCAGAAGAGACCAATAGGAATTACAGCAGCAAAAATAATGCAAAGTGACAGAGAGGGGAAATAGAAAAATAATGGCTTACAAGATTAGACTCAGTGAGAAGAAAGGAAAGAGGGGCTTGAATGAGAATGTTTTCATCTAGATGAGGAGGTTTTAGCGGGATGTTATAGGTGAATGCCCAGGCCATGGACGTATCAAAATCTAGCTAACAAGTCATTTCCGCCACCTTTTGCACCCGCTCGCAGAAGCCTAAGCCGGCAATCATTAGCTAAACATTAGCGTTGGAGCTGAGAACTTGTCTTGACAGTTTCATCACCACTTTGTACTGATCCCTGCATGTAATAAGATAATGCTCCAGAATAAGATAATAATAGAAGCAGCACTTATCATTTTACGTCAGGCATCAACTGTATAATATTATTTTGTATCACTTCCGATCATCTTTGTAAAGTGACCAAAATGTAGTTTGTTTGGACAACAGATCCGTTTTGGCAGATGACCGAAAAGGCAGTGTTTTGGAGAAACCAAAACCAAACTTTCTTTTGCGTGGGATAGTCTTTGAGATTTTTTTCCACTGTGAAATAATAATCCTCTTAATCTGTTGTAATAAATGAAAGATAAAAAGATTTTATAAACTCTACAGAGCCACAAATATAGGTCCCCTTTTTTTCTGCAACTGGTATCTGTAATTGGAGATGTTCTGTGGTTTGAACATTAGCTTTTGATTTAAAAAAAAAAACCATTCAAACGCTATGATGTAATTAAGGTTCCCTAATATTTCTCATTGTTGATCATTGGTCTGGCTATTAATTCGCAGCGCTGTATAGATGACAACCACACAATGTGCTTCTGAATGTGCATACAGCTGCTCAGACCATATCACTACTCTATCAGCACCTATAACTGCATTAGCATAACAAAAAGCATCCTTTGGTCTTCGCCTCTCTCATATTTACACATTATATTCATCACTATCGCTCAGCCCTGTCCCGAATCCTGCTTCTCGTGATGTCAATTGCTCCCCTCGACAATGAAAAAGATGTCCACCACAAATAGATAGGCGGCTGCCAGCTGTCTTACACACCAGGGCAAACAAAAGAGTCCACTAATAAATCCTGGGCTTTACGGCCGGACAAGATCTAACCGCACTCCCCTGCCTTCTTGCTGCACTTAATGTGGCGTCTTCCGAACAACACAATTAAATGCCTCTCAGTCGCCAATAAAACAATGCAAACATCTTCCCGAAAGGATATAAAAGAAGATGGAGGTGTGATGGAGGCGGTCATAGCGGAGTAATATCAAACGCCGAGATGAGATATGAAGCGACCGGAGGGCAGCCTGGCAGTCGGCAATGAATCACGGGCTCAGATATGGCTGCTTGCATAGATAAAGACTTATGGATGTGAAAGGAGCAGGCCTGCTGGTGGTGCGGTGTGCAGTGGACTCCTGTTGAATGTGATTGAGGGGGAGGGGGCACCCATGACTGAGCTCGCCGGGACAGACACGAGCCAGGGTCCACCCAACACATTTGAACAGATGAGCTGCTGCCAAAAAAGCCCACAGGATCAGAATGCCAACTGCAGTCTCAGAAGAGCAAAGCCATGCACTTTGGGGAGTGCTGTCAAAAAAATCGATATCGCTATTTAATTGGTTTACTTTAATTATTATTTGTGCTATGTGAATGTCCAGGTGCATCTTCCTAAGGCCCATAGTTGCTGCCTCCAATTTTGACTCTTAAGCAAACCCACAGCTGAAATGCATGGTTTTTGCCTTAGTAATAAATGCATTCTTTACAGCAGTACAACTGAAATGTCCTTCCAGGGAATTGCTTTTATGTATATCTTTCCTCTAAGTAGTTAATAGAAAAAAGCTGAAAAATATGATTACATGAAATATTGTATATCGTTAGCCTTATAGCATAAGTGCCTACATCTTTTTTCACGTTTTTTGGGAAAATAAACCGCCTAGGTCAATAAAATGACTGGGGTGGTTTGTAGTGTTTTTGTTGTAAAAATCTTTCTGATTGGCCGAATGCTAGAGCCAATAACATCTATAGATGCAGCAGGGTCTGGAAAGAATGAGGCAGAAAACTAAATTTGACAAAAAAATGTACAAAAATGCTTTGAAGCCTGTGATATTTAGTATGTGTTTTTATTTCTCTTGTAGGTTGTTTGCGACCAAGTGCAGTGGATGCATGGAGAAGATTGCGCCCACAGAGTTTGTGATGCGTGCTCTGGAGTGTGTCTACCACCTTAACTGTTTCTGCTGCTGCGTGTGCGACCGGCAGCTCCGGAAGGGCGACGAGTTTGTGCTGAAGGAGGGCCAGCTGCTCTGTAAGGTGGACTACGAGAGAGAGAAGGACCTCCTCAGCAGTGTCAGCCCCGATGACTCAGACTCAGGTGAGCACCCTCTCACACCTCCATGACAAGCACACACCAGGGTGAGACCATCACATGGCACCCTCTTGTTGTATTCTGGACACGCTGGCCCGGAGCAATCGCAGCCAACAGAGAAGTCCGCCATGAGGGACCTAACCCACCAGTGTCAGAGCAGGGCACAGCGCGGAAAGTGCAAATGCCACAGGGTTCACTCAAGCCTGGAGAAATTCATATGAAAGATCTGGCAGTTTTAGATGAAAATGTATTAACTGAAATACACCTACAATAGTTACATTATATCGATATATTTTCGGGTTACTATTTATGTACAAGATGCAATCACAAAACAACCCTCTCCATTTAACAGGATTTAGGACTTGCACATACTCTCACAAGTGTTCAAATTAAGAACGGTCATTCATTTTTTATAATATTTAATATAGCTACACTGGAATTCATAGATTATTCTCTGTCCTGTTTACTTTTCTTGTCTTGTATCTTAACAAAATGCCACTGTACAAGATTGCCATTTAGTTTGCTTAAAGTCTATGGAAATATAAAACAGGCTGTGTGGGTTTGTGATACAGTAGGAAGTGGAAACAAAACTGAACAAGTCAAACCTGTATTAATGGGCGTCCATGCGTGGGTCGAATCTTGTGCTGGAAAGAATTAAAGCGGTGCATGATGGTGAGTGACAGCGGGATTTGGGGCCTGCATGCACCCCAGTCTTATCAGCTCTAGTGTTCCTCGCCCTGTAGCCTTCTCCACACACACTGCACACCACACGGCTCCTCGCCAAGCCTCGCCGTTCACCACCATCTGGCTCACATTTAAACATGCACAAAAGCGAGGGAATTTGTCAAATACATCTGTGCCTGTGTCAACTTTTGTCAACTTGTGGGAATATTTGCTCGGCCTCTTCCTCGTTTGGTCGTGTCACTCGGAAGACAGAAGATGACCTTATCAAAAGACAAAAATGTTCAAGTCAAATTTTGAAAATGTTAGGAAACTGCATTACAGCATTATTATCCACTATAGAAATTGAAAGACATTCTTTAACATAGCCATATTTACAAAGACAAGGCCAGTGTCCCATTTTTTAATATGGGTTCTTCCCTGTAAAGACATATCTAAACCAGATGATAGGGGACATTGTAGTGTCATGTTTGACTCTGTTCTCAGCCAGTGATTCCATAGTGCTGTTTCTCATTTGGGAACACTAATCTGCAGAGCACATGAGTAACACAGTTGTTTGTTGACTCACTTAAATTTATGATCGCCTGTTATGTGGTGTCAGATAGATGTTTATTTCAAATTTAATGTTACACAAACAAAGTAGTAGTCCAATCTTGCCACAGTCCTGCATACTCTTTATGCCTGCCCAAACCTAGATAAATGGCTTTATTTATAAATCTGCTTTATTTATATAGCTCATTTTATGAACATACAACAGTTTGCAAAGTGCTGACATTTAGTTCACATTAAATAAAAGACTCTGTGTTTAGTTCCACTTGTTATTATTAAGAAAATTAAAGTGAAGCCAGATAAATGTTAAACGGCCTGTTTTACACTATTTTTGAATCTATGTTATAATGTTGTTTCCTCATCAAAAACATACCTGGCATTTTGTTTTGTTTCATTGTCACATGTTTAACACACAAACCCTGAATATTTAGGATGAGTTATTCCCTCAAACAGAAAACATTCTGTTCCACCTTGTGAGGTCATGGGGTAATACAGGAAGTGCTCCACCGTGTTTTTAAACTCCATACACCTTCTCTAGAATCATTTGGACGACTTCAGTCCTGGAATTACCGATCTCTGCTGAACTAAAGGTAAAAGGAGCTGTTAACATGAAAACTAGCACTACATGACATCACATGGTGGAAGAGCATTTTGAGATGTAGACAGACTAATAAACCAGGATCACACAAACGTGTGAATGAAACAAAATGCAACTCCAGGTATGTTTTTGAGGAGGTAACATTATAACATGGCTTAAAGCTCACAAGAATCAATTTTGTGTAATATAGGATCTTTAAGGCATCTGAAACATCTATTTGCAAATTATTATTATTATTATTATGACAGAAAACATGCTCATAGGAGTGGATCTATATGCATTTGTTCCTAAAATTAGCCTTAAAGTAAACATATATACATTATAGTTTTCAATATTTTACATTTGACTATGCTGATTTAATACCTGCAGAAGAATTTCCTCTTTTTGCCTTATTGCCTACTCATGCTATTTAAAAATAACCATCTTTTTTTAAAAATGTAAAGTAGTAAATATCATTCTCTTTATATTCTTGTTCTTGTTCTGCCTTTTCATGTTGCACTTGGTGTAGTTCCCTTATCAGAGATTGATTTAGTGTAAATCAGACAAAGCTGAGAGCCATAAATTACAAGTGACGCAGTATCCAGCCCTGTGACAAATGTGCATATTTCACTTCTGTAGGCTAATCGTTTCGTGCGGCCCTCTCCTATTGTAATAAATTGATAACAACGTATGAAAAACACATGTCTCCTTTGATTATGCTCTGTGTGTGTGAAGAGGTAAAGAAGAAAAACAGATTTGTCAGAGCACTGTCAGTAAACCTTTGTTTTATTGTGCAGAGAAAAGTGACGATGAGGAGTTGGACATCAAACCAGAGAAGGGCATCGGAGGTCAAGGCAAAGGGGATGATGGGAAAGATCCACGGAGACCCAAGAGACCGCGAACCATCCTGACCACTCAGCAGAGGCGCGCGTTCAAGGCTTCTTTTGAGGTGTCTTCCAAACCCTGCAGAAAGGTATGTTTCTAATAACAGATAAAAATAGCCTGGAAAGATCTAGTCCATGTTTTATTAATGTGCTATGTGTGTTCATTCTTAAAACATAATTATTGGAAGCTGTTGTGAATGAATGCAACTTAATTCTTAAACATATACATAGTTGTTTGGTGGTAGCGCTTCCAAACAAATAATAAAAATATTGCCATGTTATGTTTAAAAAAAAATGAATGCATTGCTTATTTTCCACTTACTAAGCTACTGTGACTAAATAAATTCTCTTTTGGATCAGTAAAGAGCTGCTAAGACTACAAAGCAGCTGTAAACATGCATGTGGATATATTCACAATTACTGTTGACCAAAATGCGCCATAGAAGTTTGAAAATACTCCCTCTCATCAGATCTGAGCTTTGAAGTAGGGCTCTGCTTTCTGGTCTGTGTTAACCGACTACACTGAATGACAAACTGACACAACACAACTGCCTATAGCTTTAACCATAAAACAGACACACCACAAGCGTCCATCAGATCACGGTATCCTTTCGTTTTTGACTTTTAAAAAAAAGATTTCTTATTTTTGTCTCCAGGTCCGAGAGACCCTGGCAGCAGAGACCGGTCTGAGTGTCCGTGTGGTGCAGGTCTGGTTCCAGAATCAAAGAGCTAAGGTAAGACATGAGCCGCTTGCACAATACAGATCTTTGCTGGGGAACTCACAACAGCTCTTTTCCATCAGGGATTTACACAGTGTCACCTATAAATCACCTCCACTGTGTTTGTTAAAGTTATCACTACATTCCAACCACAAATGTAGAAAAAAGTGGCATTTAACATCTACACCCTCCTCTCTTGCTGATTATTATCTGTGAAAAGCTTTGATTCTTGACAATGAAGTGCACTCCGCTGCAGTTTTATGAAGTTCATTTAAGGGTGAACTGTGAGGAGCATCCTTTTTAAATTAAAGAGTGCATGTTAGTTTTGGGAGTTCCTCACAACTTTGACTCCTCTGTCTCAGATGAAGAAGCTGGCCAGAAGACAGCAGCAACAGCAAGAACAGCAGAACTCGCAAAGACTTGGCCAAGGTATGTAATTTGACTCAATTTGAACAATTTAAGTAAAATGAATAAAATGTGTTTTGTGTTTTAAACTGGTTTGAAAGTCAAGCTGCTTGAAATGATGACTTCATAGGAACAAGCCACTGCACAGGAAAGCTCAGGGGGCAGGGATTTGGCGATGAAGTCACAAAGAATATGTCCCCAAACTTTGACGGCTGTCCAGAGCAGAGTGTTTGCGCAAGGGATTGTGGGAAAAGGGGAGCCACATGAGTTATAACACCTTTCTCTCTGGTGCCTAATGCTGCGTTCAGTTGTACATTAAACACTGTGAATGGCTTAGATATGTTCTATTCTATTTTATTTGGTGATGAATCTGACAATGGCAGGACCCCATAATCTGTTAAGTTTATCTTCTTTTTTAATATGCATTTAGCTAAGACATAGAACCTCATTGGTGTAACATGAATATTAAAAGACTGCTATAATTACATAGTATACGATTCTCCATATTTCCTGTTTCACTTCCTCACTCTTATGTTTGTTGTGTTCTGCAGAGGTGATGTCCAACCGCATGGAGGGCATGATGAGCTCGTTCACGCCGCTGGCCCCCCCACAACAGCAGCTCGTGGCCATGGACCAAAACAGTTATAGCACAGACCCCTTCCAGCAGGGACTCACCCCCCCTCAGATGCCTGGGGACCACATGAACCCATATGGTGAGCATCCAGTCACTACTACTGCTACCCCCCCTTCCCCTTTCATTAAAACAACACCCACTCCACTCCTGCTCTAAGCACATGCCTGTCCCTTGATCAACCTCATGGCTCTTCAATGCAGGACATGTGTTGTGGCCACAGCCTCCTGGTTTAGCCTTTCAGAGACACATACAAGAGGCTTCTCCTCCCACATCAGAACACCAAAGGATTCACTTATACGTGAAAGTTTGGGATATACACCAGTCTTAGTGATTTTAAATACGATAGAATGTATCAAAATAGATAAAAGGCCAGGTGTTAAGCTTTAGATGTTTTACTAATATTTCTATAGCCATTACTGATAAATCTTGGAAAAAAAACGACTTGAATTCTTACAGAACTTATGTATTGCCTTCTGCTCTAAGCCATCCTCTGTTAGTGTTTTCCAGTGATTGATTTAAACATGTGGTCCATCCTCACCATCACTGAAATGTGTGAGCTAATCCATCAAATGACAGACAATGGATTTCACAATGTTAAATGAAAAAAAAATGAATAAAATGCTGTCAATCAAACTTTGGTCCACAAGATGTAACTAGAACCACAGCGACGTCCTTCACTCTTCCCTGCGGGACCATTGCCACTTGTTCATAACTTCCTTATAATTTGCCTCCATTTAGTTGTTCTTGGTAGTGAGAACCCAAATCCCCAGTCTCATCACTCTCTTTTGGTTTGGGGAAAACAACAATATTGGCAAGGCATTAAAAGATATGTCTCCAAACACTGTCCCCATTTTGTGCAACACTATCATTAAGATCCAGAGTGTAATAAAGTTAACTATTCCCTCCAGAGAAATAACATGTTGAGGTTTTATGAAAGGCGTAAACAGTTGCTATTAACCAGATCTTTGAGCGGGATGCCCCTAGTTTACATGCCCCATCATAGACCGCAATTGTCCCAGTGAGGGCAGCAAACAGGAAGCTTTGATGATATCTACCGAAACACTTCTCACTATTGTGATGACACCATGCAGCTATTTCACATAGTGACTATTAGTAATTATAATTTCCCAACACTGCTATAAATTTGTTCTTCAAGATTGACTTGTTTTTCCTGCAAACTTTACTCCATGTTGTTAGGAGAGGGAGTTGTTAGTCAGAAATCGTGTGTAGTGTTGGTGTAGTCAAGTAATGGAAGGAAAATCTATAAAAAGTAAGTGTCTGGAATTACATTTTACTGATACAATCACTTGTATATAAAGTTGGGAGAGAAAAGTAGCCAAAAGTCGTACTCAAGTAGGATTATTTTAGTATTACACAAGCAGAAGAAATAGTAACCACCCAAATACATTCAGTAAATATTTTTATATCATTACTTAAGTGCTGAATAACAGTTGAAACCTAGTCTGATTTACATGAGAGTGGATGAAAAATAATTTAAAAAGTTGAGTAGCTAAAACATTGGTTAACATTACTGTGCCTTGTTTGTGTTTATGTCACAGGTAACGACTCAGCCTTCCACGACATAGACAGCGACACGTCTTTAACCAGCCTCAGTGACTGCTTCATGGCGTCATCAGATGTCAGCTCCCTGCAGGCCCGAGTGGGAAACCCCATTGACCGCCTCTACTCCATGCAGAACTCGTACTTTGCGTCATGAAAAAGCGAAACAAAAAATAACACCAGCACCAGAAAAAACTGCCTAACTGTGTGATGGCCTGGAGGACTCGAAAGAAGACAGCTCCTGGTTATGTGTGGAAGCTTACAAGACACAGGAATCACTGAACCATGACAACACCTGCGGATGAAGGCTTCAAAACTATTGAAAATAATGACATTATTTGGTTGGATATCTGTCTCACTTTGTTCACTTAAGTAAGCAGAAGCCACTGACTACACACTCAAACCAAATAACCATGATTTATACAGTGCATGATCAATTGTATACTACGTTTTTGTAAGCCCCTGGTGAAGATGTTGTGTCTTTAGGTCATACGTGGATGGCCATGTTCACCGTTAGCATTCGGATCACTTTGAGTAGGTTTAGATATTGTGTGAATAGTGAATAGCTGCAGCATGATGTCTGCAAGAGTGACTGTACATTTGTGTAAGTAAGTAAGTATGAGAGGAAAAAACAGTGCAGATTTGGTGGACACGTAGGATCAGTGAAAATGTAAATAGTTTTCCCAGGCAAATTGGATGTGCATGTTCAAATGGAAAGCATTCTATTTATTTAACTATAACAGGCTCTTGAAGGTACATATTAAAACTGAAAGCTTTATTTAAGAGGAGAGCATTTTGTCTTTGTTGAGCAGTTAGTGAACACATGAGTATCACCACTCATCGGTATGCATTAATATGAAGATTAACCCTTTGTTTGTTTTCTCTTCAGCCAAGCTGTAAATGAGCAATGTGCTATTTATTTCGTACAGACCATAAACTGTTTTGTTGTCACTGTCATGTGCATTCTTACTAATGTAAAAGTTGCTAATTGACCAAAGTTGACAGGTTAGACAAAAATAAACAACATATTTCTCCTGATGACATCAAATAAACCCAATTCATTGAGCATTTTGTGGTTTGTATCTTTACATAATATCCCTTATGAAAAAAGAACCAACTTAACTCATAAAATTAGAAGAAGTTGTGTTGTGTTCCAAGAAATTTCTGCTACTTCTTATTACAGCAATTAGCCAATGTGTCACTCAGGTCAATAGTGAGTGAACAGTGACTAAACTAGCCTATCTGCCTAGCTTACACAAGATGAGCTGTTTCTGTTTACAAACAGACTTAAACTGACAAATTATGTACATTATGTTTTAAGCCGTTTTAAGGATCGAAGAAACTTCTTCGCTGTCATTCTGTGAGAGCAAGTGAGTGAGGACACAGAGACATGCGAGTGCAAAGGCGAAGAGTTCACGTGCCATACCAATAAAAGTGCATGAGTACAGCCTGGCCCCACCCATCACCTCAGGGCCTGTGCGGCGGCAGCTTGGATCTACCATCTGGATGCTCTGTCACAGCTTTGACAAGCCTTCTATGTGGACCGACAAGCTTTCAAACCGTCATGTGACCACCGACGTAAACAGGCATACTTCTGTTTTGTAGGCTATGCTATCTCAAACTTAGATGGTAGATGGTATGATGGGTATAGGCCTGGTTGCTAATAGTGAAATCAATATGTGACATTAAATAAAAAATAAGTCTGAATGAACTCTGAATGGATAGAGAAAACTTTGACTTAGAACATGTGGTTATGACTTACCTTTTGAGTGATAATAATTGATGTATTTGTGTTCAGTGATACACACGTTTTGCCCTTAGCCTGTGTTAGAAATGTAAGACTTTTGCACAGTCTTGTATATATATAGTTATGTGTCAGCTATCTCGACTTCAATCTGACAGCCAGGTGTTGGACTTGTTGGCAATGTTACACTTACATTCATCTCCACTTGTCACGCCAGCACCCAAGAAGGAACACGCCGTGGTGTCGTCTGAGTTTTAGTCTGCCTCAACTGTTTAGGTATATGGAAATTTCACTTTCAAAGCAACACAACTGACACAGTCTCATGTTTTACATGACTTCTCTGTATTTAAGCAGTGAGCCTGAAAGCAGCAACAATGAGCATGTTGGCCACAGGTTTATGTGCATTATACAGTGAAAGAGGTGGCAGACTGAGTAAACATGCTACATGAGGAACCAATTACAGTAAACATGGACCAAGCTGCCGTGTTTGCACAGAATGGACAGGACAATGACAATGGAGTCATCCCTTTGTACAGAGCACCAGGTGAGGCCGCAGAGAGGTGTCTGTGCAGAGGACACAGGTCACACTGCAGCTCGGAGCTCTATGTCTGCTGCTCTGGTCTAAGCCAGTGGTACGTTATCCACTTTTTGGTCCTCCTAGCTTGGGATAATTTCTTGATGTTGTCCAGTTTTATACCTGGTTCAGTCCTAGTTTAAACCTGGAATAGTACTATTTTAGAACCGGTTTAGCTCTGGTATCTGGTTATCTAATGTGGTACTTGTGAAAAGTTTGGTAACCAGTTGGCAAACAACAGCCGTTAATATTATGTTCACTTTATTTGTTTTTCTGCAAACATAATAGATAATAATCATGAAGTGTTAATGATAATTACATAAATAATTGATTGATAAGTAGCACTACTTAATATTAATAGCCAGTCCACAAACACATTGCTGAAGGCTATTTAAAATAAGCTGCTTGATCAACCTGCAAGGTCATCCCTATATCCCTCACTGGTTTCTCTATTTAATAGGCAATGATTTTTTACCTTTAAAAGTAAGTTTGAGAAAACCCAAGACTAATATTTTTTTTTAAAGTAATGTAAAATGCATATTAAAAATAAGAAAAGCCCCCCCCCCATACAAGGCTTCCCAGCCTGTGAATCGGCCCATAGGCCTGTGAGAGGCTGAGGTAAGTGTGGCCTGGATATCCAAACAGTGCCGTGTAACCTAAGCCATAGACACACACTCTGTCTCACCCAGAGAAGTTAAGTGGTGCCTTCACTAAACTGTTCACACATTTACTCTTCTGCCCTTCTGGCACCACATAGGAAATGAGCCCAGTGACAATATTTTCATTAGATAACCAAAATCCTCAAATTCTCCACCTGAGACACAATTGATCGTTTGTGATTTGCGTTCTCTCCCAACTGTCAGCTACTCTGGTCGTCCCTTGAAAAACATAGACGTCTTTTATTTGTTATTGGGGCTAATTTAAAGAGGAATTCTCACCAGTGGTCTTATGAGTGCTCAGTGTGAGATCAGCAATGAGACCCTCAACATCACTTTCAACATTGTCATTTGAAATTACAGTAGGTATAGTTTATGTTGCCGCTCATCATCTTTCCCAATATTAACTTCTGAACATTGCTTCATGTAATCAGGATGTTCCGGCTCTCGTGGCTTCTCCCATAGGGTTGGTGGTGAGAACTAGATGGTAAGTTGGGGGAGGTTTGGGGCTGTGTTTGTGTTGGGTAATCTCCATGGCGTGTGGTTAATTGTTATGGAG
Source organism: Periophthalmodon schlosseri (assembly GCA_000787095.1). Taxonomy (NCBI): domain Eukaryota; kingdom Metazoa; phylum Chordata; class Actinopteri; order Gobiiformes; family Gobiidae; genus Periophthalmodon; species Periophthalmodon schlosseri. Next base: position 19,095 of record KN471230.1, on the reverse strand, counting down.
AACTTTTAACCAGTCAATGACACATAAAAGTCTCGGGGCTAGAGGGGTTGGCCTGTTCCTAATCAAATCACAGACTGTGTCAAGACTGTGGTGAGAGGAAAGCATTGGACTGGCTCATTTGTGAGTCAACAGCTCAGACAGTGGCACACCTATGACACTGTTGGCAACCTTATACAGGAGATCAATCTGATCTTATCTGGTTGATATTTTAATAGTTCCCATTGTTCCATATTTTTTATTAGATTGTATTATCTTTCACTATAAGTAATCCTGGCAGCAATTAGAGTTAGTAATTCAAGGCCCCGTACCTAATTTTGTCCCATGTATTTCAGCAAAAATTGTCTTACTCCAGTACAGATATATTGTATAAGCAGCTTGGCTCAAAACAAGTCTGCTGCATGATGATAAAAAAACAATAAAATTGTCTAATAATCAATAAATGAGTATTTGCATGCTAGTTAGCTTTACCATGGGCAAAACTCCGTTCTGGTGTCTGACAGTTGTGAAAAGTGCTTATAAACTCATCACGGTGAATAATAGGCTCTGTGCTAAGTAACATGCTAGCTAGCTCACTGTGTCGCAAAGCTAACAGTCACTTTTATTAAAATTAGAATACATAACCTAAACAACCTATAAAAATTCAAATTAATTCAAATAAAGACTACACAATTATTTTATATGTAGAATACTTCAGTTTGTGGTGGTGTTTTAATATTTATTATGCCTCAAAACCTCAACCTCTCTTCCTAAACACAGAAGTGTCCTCCGGTGAAGTATTCATTTTATTTGTCTAGTTTTTAACACACACACACACTCGCAGCTCCCTGTCCACTGCCTTATCTTTAAATGTTTATTCATTTTGGCGTGACTCTGAAAAACCTACAAAAAAAAAAAGACAAAATTGGACAGGAAGTAGTGAAGCTAACAGTTAGGTTGGGGAGGGGGGTGTTCTGCACAGAGCTCAGAATACATAAGGTATGTGAGGAATAAGTTTGGACCACTGCAAACTGTTTAAAATGAACTAGTTCTGTTTTTTTTTTTTTTTTACATTTTTAAGCCACAATTGAAGTAGGCCTATTGGTACAGTCATTGTTACATCAGCAGCAAACTGTGCCAGTACTACTAACTGTATTCTTGCTCTGACTATTTTCTCAGATCAGAATAGGCCCTCTTGTTCCACCTCTGTTAACATGTATCTCCTGTATCCCCCCTGTGTGAAAACCTGGCGCAGGATTCACCTTTGAGTGGCCAGAGCAGCCCAGAGCCCGGGATATGGCACTGTAATCCCAGCTCTATTGCAGCCCATCTGTTTTGCTTTTCATTTCTCTGCATTATTAGTGCTTATTGGTACATGTTGTGGGAATGTATCCACCGTGTTTGAAGTGGAACAGGAGGTGATGCCAGGGGCCTTAGTCGGAGGAATGATGACCCTAAGGCGTGACCTAAGCAGCACTCTAACCTCCGCCAGCCGCTCTCTGAAGTTTGAATCCAAGTCCGCACTCCTCTGCACCCATGGACTTTCACTGTCTTTCATATCGGCCTCATCTGGCAAGAGAACCATGCCAAAGTAAAGAACACATTCATGCATGCATTAAACATTGGAGCAGAAATAGCAATCCTTATTTATCCCTGCTTTCAACAGGATATAACTTTTCTATGTTTTGAGCAAACATCATAGTTACATTAAATCTACAGAAGCACGA
>KN471230.1:6530-17322 GCA_000787095.1 Periophthalmodon schlosseri | reverse complement strand
TCCATGGTGATGTTTATGGAGTAGTTGTAGCGCAGTAAGCTCAGTCGTACAGTTCAAATACACACCCTGATTGCCCAAAGGAAGGAAGGAAAATTCTCTCCAAAACTCCAAAAAGACATGAGAAGTTGAGAATCATATGCAAGAGTTTATGCCTAGTGCAAAAGAAAGTTGAATTCCGTCAGCTGGACAAACGCTAACTACACTGAAACTTACCCTAGTTGTTTACAGTAAGGAGTATCTGTTATTAGTGTGAAATGTCTAGTGGTCACTGTTAAGTCAACTATCTGAGTCCTAATAAAACATCGCCGTTATATGCCACAACATTACTGCAAATGTTAGCAGATTTTGTTTGTGTTGGTTAAATAGAGGCAAACTTTGCACACAACTAGCCTACTCCTTCCTGCTTGTACCATATTGTCGCACTGTTGTTGGCAGCTCATATAAATACAACCTGGATGTGCTATACAGCGCAGTACAGTGAGTCCTGGAGCAGTGGACAGAACTCACCTGTGGAGGCGCTAAATCACAGCCAGTGTAGCTCAGGGTCAAGTGTGGACAGTTAATCTAAACGTCAACATGTGCAGAGCTGAACCAAACTGAGAGGAATTTGGTCTTTGGCAAACTTCTTGTCATGTACGCTTCATTTACTTCATAGAGTTAATGACTGTAATGAGAGGCAGGGCTTTCTGAAGACCGCAAACTTAACATTTTTACCTCTTGAAGAAAACACGCTGATCTTATTTTTTGTTTGTTCCTGTTAAAAGCATTGTACCTGGTTTTCTTAAAATGTGAAAAACTAAAGTTCCTTTTAAATAGTTTGCATTGGTCCAAAATTATTCACACTTACCTTATGCATTCTGAGTATCTTAATTATTCACCACAATGACTTTATAAGCGCAGAGTGGCCGTCATGGTAACGTTAACAACAACTATCATGCTAAGCACACACTGCCTGATTCTCTGACAATAAAACGCTTTATAATTAGATACACACAGCACACAGTGGACCTCAAGAGCTGCTACTGCTCACAATGTAAAGTTCTTTGAAAATCTTAGCGAGTGGTGTTGATGAAATAGGCTACGCAAGATTTTATTTTCCCAGTACAATTGCCATAGCAACTTTAAGAGTGCTCTGAAATTACAGCTTGACCTTTCACCTTTGAGTAACTACAGTCGATTACTGTGTGTCTTTAGTTTATTTTTTCACAGTAAATCCAATTGACCGTCATTGTAAAACTGTAAATCAAACGGACCAATTATTTCCCTTGTATTGCCTTGTGATGTTCTAATGACCGCTGGGCTGCTCTTCGATCTCCTAACCATCTCCTCACTGCCCCGTCCACCTTGAGCTCCGTGACGCTTTGCCCTCTGGTGACCTTCTGAATGTAGCGGCATCATCATCCTTTCATTATAATCCATGAATCCACATATGAATATCATTTGTCAGGCCTGCCAGTCTGTAGCTGTCCTCAGAGATAACCAAGTCCCCTAATAGCCCGTGTGTTGGTTTGCATGTTATTGATTAGCCTTATAGATACCTCTCTACTTAACAGCCAATAGCATGTCTTTTGTGTGTCTCTTTGTGTTTTTGACAGTTTTATTACGAAGCTAGAGTAAACTACACATTCCCTGGCTTTTCAAAAGGTTACTATATTTCACCGTATGGATTTTTTTCAGTGTCTAGCCCAAATGTCATGGTTTAATTATTAACCATGGGGCCATTTTGGAGAGAGATTTGCACTTTTACAATATTGTAGAGCCTGGTGAGGGTAAGCGTTAAAAGTGAGAGGAAGCCCATTGTCCTGCGTCTGTGTTTAATGAAGATGGATTTAGGAGTGAAGTGTAGAGCATAATAAAGACACACTGACCTTTTCACGGGTCCAGGCTGGGACAACATGTTGGTAGTAGGATGGGGAAATGATATACTGTACTACTGAAATGCTGAAAATACCAGCTTTGAAGGGACCCTCTGAGTTGAAGGTAGTTAACAAATTATTAATAGTGATTGTAAAGCATTCTCAGAGCAGTGGCTGCATTTCTGATAACACAATGACAGAAATAGGACTAACTAAAAATTCTTCTGAATCACTGTTTCTTCTCCCATAAGATTTCAAAATCAAAGACAAGAATGCAACATCAAAAATTAATTATAAACCGTCAGAAGTGTTGCGGCCTTCTTTCATACAGGCTTGGGGCTGGTTAGTAACTTTCTAAACTATCTACCACGTCATTGTTAAGGGTTAGTCATAGAGTCCTTTGCTCTAGGCATGAGAACAGTAGATTCATCTGTTCAAGGAGCATTGCATGTTTACAAAATGTTGTTCTCACTGTACGATCTATAAACTCTGGCTCAAGATTACAGCCAGTTTCAAAGACCAAAGGTCACGACCTCCCTCAGTGGCTGTTATGAGTAAATATTGATCACAGAGCCGTCAGTCAGTTAAGTGGAGCCACTGAAGCAGAGCACAGGCATGCACTGTGGAGCTGTAATATGTGGCCTAATACCTGCACTGCTGTGTGGACCAGCATGCACCTCTCTGTTCTCAGCTCAGGTTTCTCTACGTTACATCATAGAAAAATGGCTACTGGATCTAAAAGCTTGTGATTCTTAAATTTTTCCCGGGCACGGATGGGCTGCCTCCTGGAACAGAGTGTCGCTATCTGGGTTCACATGTTCCTTCTGCCATGTCATCAGAGCATCCGCATTTGTCCCAGTCTAAAGTCTCTGCTGACTTCCTTTGATGACAAGTACGACCGGAGCAGCGCCGCAGTGTTGAGCGCTCACCACAAGCAAAACCTGGAATAGAATAAATACAACTGTGTTATGAAACGCTTCAGTGTGCCAAATGAACAATATTCAGTTTGAAATGGTCTGGTCACACATTACAAGGAAAACAACGTGTGTGAAAATACTGGTCCATTATGTCAGACTGTAGCGATCATTATTTTTACATTTATGTTGGCTGTTTCGTGACAACTCACTTTAGAAAGTCTTGCTACAAAGAAACATTTCTGAAAAAAATAATAAAGAAAAAGCATTGCATAGGTAACTGCATTGTATAGGTAAACAAGTTAATATAATTCTCAACACTGACAAAAAAGCTAAATTTTCTTCTTTGGTGGTTTCTGGAGCGTTTTGTAGAAAGCAGCAAGCCCTGACAGAGAGCTGCCATTGCAGACTCACACAGCAGAAGAAACCTACCCACAATCCCTTGCCTGTGGCTTGCCCTTTGAAGGTACGTGTCTCTTCTTGATGTTTCTTGTCAATCGCCTTGGGAACATTGGATTCCAGCCCTGTGGTACAAAGTTTGTGTTCAAACTGTCTGGGCTGATGAAGGAGATATAAACCACTTCTATGTCTTTCAAGTGAGGCACCAAGTCATTAATTCTTAACGTTTGCATTAAGAATTCCAAAACAAATCCCAGCCTGGTAGACCACACAACACTTTTATAAGAGGAGGCGATCAGCAGACTTCTACAAAACAATAGCTCAAATAGTGCAAAAGTTTTGATACCCAGATAATAGTTGATACAAAAAATGAAAATTGAAAAGTATCATATATCAGAACAGTATAAGACACTATTATAACTATTACTATTGTGTTGAAAATAAATTACACTCTACTCTCTAATGTAAGTCTCAAGCTTTCTTCTTTATATGAAAATTTAATTTGAATTTTTTTTTTTTTTGTATTGTGACAACAAGCAACACAAGAAAATGCGGATAACAATATCTAAGCACAAAGAGTTAAACATGCACTGGTCAAGTCTCACAGTGGCAAAAATGCTGCCCCCAGACCTGAAGGAAAGGTTCACTTGTTCAGGGATAAATGCTTTTTTTCCATTCGTGAATATAACAATGAGAACTTCAGAATTGCTTTTTTTTGGTTCCTTGGACTTGTCTATATCAGAAAATGGTGCAAAATAAATCCCACTGATCCACATCAAAATGCATATCCCTAGTTCCATGACAAAATAGTGAATTCACAGAAAAACCTTAGTATCACAGTATTCCCACTGAATAACAATTATTTTTGATCAAACATATTTTAAGTCACTACCTTTATATTGAATAAAACAGACTGAAATCAGGGCTGACAGAGAACATGGCGTGTTTGTGTCACTTCTGCTATTGAAACAGAGCAGCATTAATAAACCATGTGGCTTGTAACACAATTAAAACATGAATATGCAAAGTGTGCAGGGGCGCCACCGCTGCTCTGTGCTATCGGCGGAGACAGGTGCCAGCCATCTTTAGTCTTTACTGCAAAGATCTTCCAGCAAATACCGTCACGGTGATAGTGCAGGATTAATACAGGATGTCCGGGAGGTCCAATAACAAGCAACACTCCAGACAAAGAGCAGGGATGACTTCAGCGGGAGCAGCCCCAGTCACCAGAAATATAAACCACACATGTATAGAGTAACATACAATCAAAATTAGATAAATAAATGATCTGGATCTCACCTCAGTTTGAAGAAAATATCAGTCAGGGTTGCCAAGTACCAACCCATAAACAGTATCATTCTTTCTGTAGCTTAAATTACATTGTGGTTGTTTCAAAGCAGTTGTATCAAATTATTATTAACTTCCAAGCTCCAATAGTACACCTATATATTAGTTAATGTATTAATAATAGGCTTTAGTGCAAGAGTTTTACTTGAGTAGAAAAATAAATATAACTTTATTTATCCCCGAGGGGAGATTTAAGCACATTGAGCAGTTAAATACAAGAATAGGCTATATGGAATTACTCAAACAAAGGTATCAGGAGAACTGGTCAGGTAGGGTCAGCAGATCCTGTGTCAGTGCAGTTTGAGAAGAACAGCCCTCTGGACAAAAGTGTCCCCCCTCTGTGTCCTGCAACCCAGCATCCAGGCGAGCCACATGAGACACAGGAAGACTGTCTTTTAAGCTTCACTCATACTCTGCTTTCCATGTTTCCATTTGGAATTGTGATGAGACAGGCCATTCCCTCAAACTATTTCAAGAGTGTAGTCTGGTTCAGCCATATTTTGTTGCAGAAAGTATCTTTTGCATTTCAGAAGTCCATAGCTAGCTCATGCATACATGTACAGACTAGGAAAAAACAATAGGTCAATTCACACAATCAAACATTTCTTAACATATCATTTGAACTGTAGAACTGTAAGTTCTTAGTTGGTTGAATTCATCAAACAATTACTGATTTCCTTCAGGGAGAATGCCACAGTTGAACCTAAAAACTGCTCCAGTCAACCATAAGAGCAGTGACCACGACCATGGCAGCCACGGAAATTTGGAATCCTTCTTCACTGCTGATAACAATTAAATTAAAGCCCAAAGTCACAAAAAACAACAAATGATATTAGTGAGAAAATGTTTACAGTTGATTCCCTCAGGCAACCTTATGAACTTGTTAATGATGACTTTTGGCCTGAGTGCTGTTGCTTTGATGTGAGAGGAGGTGTGAAAAACATGTACATGTCTGAACAGAATGCTCATAGCTCCGAGGCAACAGCACGGAGCCTTCTGACAGATATGGTCCCGTCTGCTGACCTGGGCCTGGCCTGGGACACGCTCTTTAAACTATGTTCCCTCCCTCATCAGTGTTACGGCCCTCTTTTCCCTTTGGCTGCTGAGTAGGTTGGTTGCACTTAGTCATTTTACAGAGGTACATAGTGTCAGTCAAGGTGTTAAGTTATATGGTCTTTAGCCGATGTGCCCAAGCCCTACACATCATTAGAGGGTTATTAGTAGAGAGAGCCTTGTCCGGACACGAGAGAGGAGGTAATATGATGGTGTCTTTAAAGATTTTTGCTTTGGCTTCTAAAAATCTATTGTCTGAAATAATTAAATACATGTACACATAGACAAACGTCTAAAGTATGCACATAATTCAGGCAACCAAGTTTGACGTTAAAATGGTCATATTTTTTTACAATCAATGTTGAGCTTTTAACCATGTTATAATGGTGTAAAATGGCCACATCATTAGCTTACTAACTCATGTTTTGACTGATTAGTGAATAATTCTGTCTTACACTCAAGGCCTGGGTCAGTGCTCAGAAAATGTGTGTTTTCAACTTCGCTCTATTGCCGCCCACTGCTCTGTAGTTATTTGTGACTATCCAAAAATCTGATTCCAGGTCATATATGTGGAATTAAATATGTAACATAGTTATTTTCACCAAACAAATAAATGAAAATCTGCTACTTGCTACAGTGAAATGCTCTGAAGAGGCAGGGCTCTTCAGTTTTACAGTTTTGAATATGTCCATGGACCTTTTTCTATTATTAAGCTGTTTTATATCAACATTACAGTTTGAAAAATGTTAAATAATAATCTACATAATGTTGTACTTTAATACTAGATACTCTTCTTTAGCATTTTTGCCAATGGCTTGTTGCTTAATCTGAAGTTCTTCATTCATTCATTCTTCAGTAATAGAGAAAATATCAACATAGACAGACTTAACAGCTTTAGATTAGGCCTATGGCTGAAATATTAAAATGATTTGTCTCATATACTTTCCAGTTTGGTTTTATATGTATTCACTCCAAAAATGAATAAATGTGAATAAATACAATATATTATTGTTATGCATAATTTCCACAATATCGAGTCAGCAATTACAAGGCCACAGCGAGAACGCTGCTGCTCTAACACTGGTTTTACATGTTGTAAGTTTCATTTGTGTGATGAATGTGTCAGACAGTGGAGATTTACAGAATAGTTTATGTGCTCTATAAAATTTGCACAAAGAAGAGTCTGCCTCTTGTTGACAGCTGTTGGCAGACCTGAGTTATAAATGCCATCATTGAATTTGATTGTAAAAATAAAACAGATATAGAAGAAGAGATCATTCAAATCCTCAATGTTCAGGGGGAGTAGGATTATTTCATGTTAACCTTTTTCCTTATATTGTTTAACTTGTATATCTGAAATCACATTGATTTTGACTGATTACCAAAAAGTGGTTACAAAATCTATTTTGTATGAATACACCCACACAAATTCTTCCCACAAGAAATATAGCTTACTTATTTTTGTGGCTCACCACTTGGACCCTTGGATATAATTGCATTACAGATTAATATAAAAATTGTAAATCAACAAACAGACAGTAAATATAATTTTTTTCAACAACTATACTATAATACAAATAATAATGCTTAAAGCTGCACTGCGTAACTTCTGCTCTCTCTAACTTTGCATTTCTGACTGATATAACTAAAAAATGAATAAGGTGAGGTGAGAAAAAGGTGAGGAAAGGAGCCTAAACAATAATGATGTGCAATAACAGTATGTGATTATAAATATGTTTTCAACTAAAGTAACGATAGATTTAAAATGATTGCTATGCTAATCCTAATGTAAAAATGTTTCTCTATTGACAATACAAGCTAACACATGTGTATGATAACTATTGCAAATGATAGGGGGGCTAACTTGTCCTTTCGGTGCAGCTGGAGGTGAAAATCGAGTGTCTTGGATTAATTAGGCCTGAAGGAACTCCCAGTTTGGAGGAGCTTAGCATGTCCAGGCTAATGTTTTCTTCGGCGTTTTTCCACAGGGATAGGTTTGCACTCATCTTTGATAGTTAACCCCAGGTGACCCCTGCACAGAGCCCGTCCCACTCCCACCTCACGGCTCCTGCTTCTCATTAGGACTGTCCAGCACGGGCCGGACCAGACTAACATGCCACCACCCAAAGTCACTGACGCACTTGTCTGTAGTCCCACCAAAAACAACAAACACCAAAACCTAGGGTTCCTCAATACTCAAAAAACATACCAAAAAGACTATGGATAATGGTAAATTAATTTGCTCTTTTCTACTTGTATTCAGGAATAATTCACCCATTCAAACTCTCTTACATTTATACACCAATGTACACAGACTCTACTTGGGATAAAGTGTCTTGCCCAAGGAATCAATGGCAGAACTGAAGGGAGATATACATATATAATACGTGACATGAGCCTGTTCCCTAAAATATTGTCTGAGCTTATCCACAAGTTTTATTTTTATTTCAATGTTGCCATTACTAAAAATGTTGTTGTTGGCGGTTTCATGGGAAGCACATTATTTTATTCACATTTTACACCGCTGTTAGCAAAATTAAGTTACTTTAAAACTGCAGAGATAGAAAGACAGCAGATTTCATTGTCAATGTCAAATGTGAAAATTGTGCCAGAATAAAGGGATGCACAGCTGAGGCCACAGTGTCTCCAGTGTCACCGGGATCCGTGTGCAGTTTGATGGACAGATCAGATGGACTGGCCTGATATTGAGGGGGATATGACGGGGCGCAGATGATGCTTTGTGGGGTGTATGTGTGTGTGTGTGTGTGGAGGGGAGGGGGGGACAACAGCAGTGTTTGCAGGTGGTGGCTGACTGGTGGTGGGTGCTTCAGATGGGACAGCCGCCAGCTATAGGCCTCCGGCACACGTTCCCGACCCCCCTCCTCACCCACCGGCCCCCCCACTACGCTTTGTGAATCCAACCCTTTGTGCGGGCCCCGGGGGGGAGGTCAGACAAATTCACGTCTCATCATCATCAACACACACAGATTACAATGATACAAGTTAATGACTCAGCTGCAACGGGAACACCTTAAACCTACAGCTAAAACATTGAAAATATGTATTTATAGATATTTATACATATCAAAAATAAAACCTGGCTAATAAAATCTTTATACTTAAAAAAGGTTTCTGAGGTACAAAATGTACCAAAAATGTGTACTTATATTTGGCTGAAAAATAATTAAATACTAAAACTGTTTATCCAGAATAAAATCCTAAGAGGTTTTCTATACTGCTGATTGAAAAGTGCATTATTACACATTCATAAATTGAACATATTTACTTGTAACCAAATTTAAAAGTAGACCTTACTATTAGACTACTTCTAATGATACTTAGGGCCTACATTTAATTTTTTATTTGAATTTCGTCCCTGTCTCTCCATTCTAAGATAATAGACTGTCACTAACTTCTTGTAACCTCCTTCATTTTACTCTACCTTCTTCTAATCTCCTTCGTTTTACACAACAACTCCTGATAGTGGTGCAAATTTTAATATCAAAATCCTTCAATAAATGTGTGCGTTTATTTGAGTCAAAAGCAGCCAGCAATACCACTAACAGAGCAGGTATAATGACCTATTTAGGTTTTGGTTCAAGTCTGGCCTCTACAACGACTAGGTCCAATAAAACATTTGATTTAATTATTTAACACTGATTCTACAGACAGTGTTTTCTCTGTCCCCTCTCAACCTCTTTGTCTCAGCTCAACACTGCCCCCTGGATATTAGTTTATGAAGTGCACAGTCTGACTGCAGTGTGCTGTGTGCATATGGCAGATACTGACATTGTTGATTTTGGAAGATTGTTTTGAAATGTAAAATCCTACAGCTACGTGAAATAGTCATAATGAAACGAGATCAAGGTGACAGCTCGCCAACAAAAGTAGGTAAGAAAGTAGCATTTGTTGACATTTGTGAAACCTATTAGCTTACTTGCTAACACATTTCCCCCCTAAATTTGCTTAGTTTTACATGATGTTTAAACATTGCACTTTGCCTCTCAGACCCTCTACTATAAATAAATCACATTCTATACCACTGTGTTATTATACATTTTGAAAGATAATGACAACAATGGTAGTAATTTACAACAGGATCCACTAGTACTAAAATAATTACATATAAAATTATTATTTAATTTCAACCCTGCTCTTTGTCTGACAGTGAGACATCTGGATGGCAGCTCACCAACTAAACCAGGTAATAAACTAGTTACTATTGACATTGCAAGTCTTAGAAGTTCACTGCATTATTCTCAAAATGAAATTAATGTTTATTTTTTTCTGTGCTGTCAAATTTTCACCTTTGTTTTGACCACTGCAATTTATTTCCTGGCAGGTCAGGGTCCTGATGACATTTCGACCTTCAGCAAAAAATAATATAAAAACATTCAGCAAAGGAAAGACAACATGGGCAGACAGGGGAGCTCTGGGATACCACTGGCAGACAATAAGCGGCACAGGGCTCGGGATGGTCGGAATTCTCCTCCCAGCTGCAGCCCATGTCGGATCCCTATCCCGGATTCCTGAGCTGTCTGGAGCAGCCCTAAGGGGGTGTCCCGGCTGGCAGGGGTGCGTAGCGGGAGTCTGTCCTGTTTCTGTAAGCCCAGGCAGGAGGGCTGACATGAAGAGAGGCCCAGAATGCTACATTTTTGACCCCCTCATGATCTCGGTGTCTCTGCTTCAGCGTCTGACCCCAGAGGTGAGGAAAGGAGCCTAAAGGGAACATGTAGACATAGGTAAAGTAGTAGTAAATTGTACTCAAGGTTGCAGCAAAAATGTCTACATATTCAAGTTATACAAGAAGGTTAATAAAAGTAACAAATTATTATTATATTTACCCATCTTTGTTCGACCCGTGCATTCCTTTCATGCCCCCAAGGCTCATGCCAGGAGTAATTCCCAGCTCTGGCACAGTCTGACACCCAGCATGAGCCTCCAAATGTGCCCTAATGGGAGGGTTCAGTGAAGGTTAAAAGGTTAGTGTGCTTTACTACTGCGCTAACCTTGATCACTAAAGTAATTATAAGGAGGGAGGGGCAGAGAGCACAGGAGAGCCTGGGGCAGTGATGATACGACAGACTGGAATAACGCTGTGGCTTGAGTGTGATATGGGCGTTGTGCACATAGTTGCAGTTGGAACACAAACAACACCCAAACACACCATGTGTGTTATGTATGAAATGAGTCAAACTGGCAACAGATAAATAAATTCAGTTG
>JACM01042254.1:0-21859 GCA_000787095.1 Periophthalmodon schlosseri | reverse complement strand
GGTTTAGTCCTGGTTTAGTCCAGTTCTTGTGGGGTGTTCCTGGTCTGATCTAGCAGAGGTCCTTGGTTAGACATTATTTTAGTCCTGGCACAACACTACAACTTCAAACTTGCTTTTGACTCAATACTCAACACCAATTTTGCCAAAGTTGATTAATAAAACAGCAGACTGTTTTTTTTCTACATGAAACATAAGAGATTTGATTTAGTATTAACATTTGGCCCACTACTAGTTCTGATAAAGACCAAGACGATTATTATAAACACTGTACAGGAAACGGCCTATATTTTCAATCCATCTATACTTAGTACCTGGGTATTAATGATACTGATAATTATACTATACTAATAATAATATTCCCTCACACTTGTAATACACTTGAGAGCCTTGTCGAAGCCTCTCAAAGTGCTACACTTCAGTCATTATTAGTTCAATACTTGTTGGTGGTAAGATACTATTGTAGCCAGAACTAACCTGAAGATGCAACAGATAAACAGCAAAATGATGAAATAATTAGCCATAGAAGTTATTGTTTTCAACCCTATACAGCTCAAATCTTTTCACATTAGAATACAAATAACAACAATCTTCCCATTATTGCAGACATTGTACACACAATGAAAACTGAGCCCAAAATATATTGTTCCAGCTTTATATTGAACAATAAGTCAATATATGGTAATTATCGTGACAGGCTTACTCACGCAAATGCCACATTCATAATAGTGAAGGTGGGTGAAGTGTCTTGCCTAAGGACAAAATGACAGAAGTTGGACTAAGTGTTCTAACGAGTCACTGTCTCTCGTTTAGTCCAATTTATGTAGCGTAATCTCGGCCTTTGGTGGACTGTAACTGAACCAGCTGGATACCTTTTCTTTGGCACCTGCTTTCAGATCTACCTTCCATTAAAGGCCCTATATTACACAAAATGGACTCTTGTGAGCTTGTCAACATACCTGGAGTTGTGTTTTGTTTCATCAACACATGTTTGAGTAATCCTGGTTTATCAGTCTGTCTGCAGCTCCAAAGCTCAAAACGCTCTGTTCCACGTTTTGATGTCACGTAATAGTAGTTTTCAAGTTAACAGCTTTAGTTCAGAGAGAGAGATCCAGGGCTGAAATCATCCAAATGATTCTAGTGAAGGTGTATGGAGATTATAAACACAGTAAAGCACTTCCTGTGTTACTAGATGACATCACAAATTGGAACAGAATGTTTTCTGTTTGAAAGAAAAACTCAGCCTAAATATGCGGGGTTTGTGCGTTAAACGTGCGAATGAAACAAAACACGACTCCAGATATGTTTGTGATGAGGAAACACCATTATAACATAGATCAGAAAATAACATAATATGGGCCCTTTAATGTCTGCTTCCGTCTGTTGTCTGCAGAATTCTGGCTCTAGAAAGTGTTATTCCTGAAAAGCTGGCTCCGGATGCGATAAAGCGTTGCCGCCATTACTCATTTCTCTATTGAGTCATGAAGCCTGTTTTAACTGCATTGATAATTCACTCACTTATTTTTGCCTGGCGCCTTCACATCCAATAATAACTGTTTGATTTTACACTCCTTTCAAACTGACTAATATCCATCCAGGGATTACAAATTAAAAACAAATGCTGGCAAACGTTATTAAATTCATATTGCTTTCAACGGGATGAATTATGAGGTGACAATTTTTCATTTTCAGAAGGATTGCAAGGGTAGACTGACACAAAACTAGGTCAATGGCTATCAGAAATCAGCCAACTGGGTCTGGTTTTCAACTCGTAATTCAATGAGGCAAAGACAGGGAGAGAATCCTATTAAAATGAGGGGTATGAGATTTGTAATTTACGCGTCTTTATGTAAGGCTAATTAAACAGTACAAGATGTGTCATGTCACGAAAAAGACAGTGAAGATGAGCAATGGATCAAAACGGCGGGACTACTGTCAGAGATTTGTTGGTTTTACTCAAGTAAAAGTAACGTTACTTCAAAATAATATTACTCAAGTAGAAGTACAAAGTAGTAGTCCAAGAAACTACTCAAGTAAGAGTGCAAAAAGTATCTGGGTAAACTACTACTCAAATAAGAGTAACTTAAAGAGTAACTGTGGGTGTAACATCTGATTTATAATTTGGAGTTAATGTAATCTGAAGGACAAAACATTAAATAATGCTCAAAAATGAGAAAAAATAAATCATATCTTAAGAAGTGGTGCAACTTGTACTTATTTACAACTTTTACTCAAGTAAGAGTTCTGTTACTTCAATAAATATACTGTATTACTCAAGTAGAAGTAAAACTATGGTGCTAAAAAATTACTCTGAAAAGTACAATTTCTTACTCAAGTAAATGTAACTGAGTACTACCCACCTCTAACTGTAGAGAATGATATCGAGCAAATACATGCAAAAGACTGTAATTCACTAGCATCGCTCTAAGAATTTTATATTCACAGTTCATGACAGATTTTCAAGTAACGGCTGTAAAGGCATTAATCACAAGCAAATCAAAATCGCAATTCGGATGGACGCAAATCACAAAGGCTGAAATTTTTGAAGTACCATAATTAATCTCCTGTTTTATTCTGTATAAAATCTACTAACCCGAAAATGTTCTGAAATGTGATTCTTGTATTAGTTGGTCAGGTCATATTTCAGTCTTTTTGTTAATTCCTCGGGATGTGTTTAAACTTTCAGCAGAGTCCTGTTATTAAAACCTAAACCACAAATCTAATCACGATCGCAATGCTTGTCAGAAACATCGCAATAAGATTTTCTTTTCTTTTTTTTTTTTTTTACCAAATCGTTCAGGCCCAGTAAGTAAGCAACAAAAAGCAAAAATTTTACCACAGTCAAATGTATACAGCCCATTTTTCCCCATCAATAAAATCACTTTACATTGAGAACAAACCTGGGTTACCACGCACTGAGGTGACATTGCACTGACATTTCCTGGAGACTGACCTTAACCTTAAGCATAATTACTACTGGCCTAACCTTTACCGAAACTCTAACTTAAATTAACCAATTAATATTAAAGAATTTAGCTCATAGGTGCCAGATTTCAGTCCCCAGAATGTAATGAATGAGGTGGGTTAAGTGTATTGCCCAAGAATACAACAGCAGTATACTCTCGGGGGAAGGGAACAGCGGCGAAAACTCAAACTGTGCTACTACTGTTTTAAATGGTAGGCTATGGTTGCGTCTACTCTTCCTCTCACCGGGGAATTGAGACTTTGCTCTACATTACAGTAATAGTCCTTTAATAATTAATAGTCCTTGCATTAACTGAGATATTGTGCTTTTGCTGTAATCTGCGATACCGGTGGATCATTACGTTATATGCTGCCATTTTAAATCTCAATATTGATCTAAAACAACTTAACTAAAGAAACAAGTCAACTGACTTTGAAAATTGCGGCGCAAAATGGGAGCCGATTCCCACAAGTACAGCGCCTCCCACGGGTAGCTGCGGATGACACTAGCGAGCGTCAGTTTTTATAATTTGTGCCAAAACTGTGTGATGCTGCCGACGACGTCTTGAACACGGGAGGATAAAAATTACTCAAACATGCGCGAATCACTAAATTATATCAGTTCATACACAAAGTAGTTTACTGTATTTCAAAAGTAAACAGGCCTATCAGTTATTTCAGAGAATTCGCACATCACTGTGACTGGTCGGCTCTACCTGTCGGCCACTCAGAGCATGACAGCAGCTGACCAATAAAAGGAGAGTACTGTGTCCGTGTTAGCGCATGAATTGACATTACGCAGACGAGCGCGGAATTACGATTTGACGTTATCCGTTTGTACTGTCATTTTGCCCAGCCCTTTATCGATTTCTTACAATAAACCAGCATTTGTATATTTATCATATTAGCTTGACTAGTTAGCTCTAGCGCTATCTTAGGCTATTTTCTGATCTATGTTATATGGTTCTTTCCTCATCAAAAACATCCCTGGAGTTGTGTTTTGTTTCATATGCACGTTTAACACGTAAACCCTGCTATTTAGGCTGAGAAAACGCTCTGTTCCGCACTGTGATGTCATGTGGTAATACAGGAAGTGCTCTGGTGTGATTTTAAACTCTACACATCCCTGGGATTGCCACGTTTTGTACGGGAACAAACGTACGGTTCACTTGAAAACTACCGCTTCATGACATCACAAGGTGGAACAGAGCATTTTGAGTTTTGGAGATGTAGACAGACTAATGATAAAGGGTTACTCAAACATACGTGAATGAAACAAAACGCAACTCCGGGTACGTTTCTGAGGAGGTAACAACATTCTGACGCGACTTAAAGCTCACAAGAGTCAGTTCCGCGTAATACGGGACATTTACATCTGTCATCTGCTCTCCTATTACAGCAAACCTAACAGCCTAATACAACATGCCATTTCGCACTGGAGCACAGCCATGCCCAGTGCGAGAGCTGTAATCAATGTCCATCTTCATTTGGTGACCCGCAAAGATACGTCCAGTACCATAAAAGCGTCACAGATGCCCTGCTCAACTCCAATTAACGCGTTTCTATTAGAGCTTGAGCCACAGCCAGCAGAGCCAATTCTGAAATACCACAGAACGCATCTATGCATAATGGATGGTAATGCGGAAATGATGGCCTTTTCAAATCAAAGCAGCTAGTGGGTGGGCGTCGACAGGGGGGGAGCCAAAGCGGGACTGCGTAGGAATATCGAACCAGCCACCACAACTTCAACTGACAGACGACTGACATTTTCCACAGCGTATCTATCACTGAGTCTAATAGTTTTCACGAGCGCTCGCAGTAGAGAAATGGCATTCCACTAGCGACGCGACGTTAATGAACGAGTCGGCTCTTTTGGACGGTTCCTTGACGCGAGCGTTTGGAACCGGATCTAATTTTTGAAAAGAGACGAATCTTTTTCCTTCTGATTTGTGACTTGGTGCGCAAAAACACACACATTTGGCATCATAACAACAGTTAGATTATGCATAATTTGTTTAGTTATGCTTAATTTCAAAGGGGAAAACACACCCACTCTCAGTTTGAACCATTTTTTTAATCAAATCTTAGCCTTGGACATTTCTCTCTCAGATTAATTTGTAGATAAACTGGCTTCTATCATATAATTCAGTTTAAAAAAGAGCCTTTCTTCTGAACGACTCTTTGATACGAACGGATCCAAAAGATTCGGAGCCGAAAGTCACGTCGCTACATTCTACTCTTCCCAAAGACTAATTAATAAATGGATGGACAGTGATAAATGGTGGACGTATTTCTGGGGCAGATAAAAAAGCTACAAATTCACTCTATGTTTCCAATTATCAGAGGGGCATTCTGCATCTCTTGGGGATGCGGGGAGATTAGAAAACATATGCTAATGCGAGCAGGTAGAATAGAATGGTTGGGTATGATGAATGTGTAGCCGTTGGGAAGACATCTTAAAAAACAAATACGATACATCATGGTCCAGGAAAGAAGCCTTTGCGTAGTTAGAGATGTTAATGTTTAAATCTAATTCTTGTCCTATATAATGCATTATTCAATCTTTTTGAACACTTTTGAACACCTAGGGCTGGTGTTGCATGATTCACAGTTTAAAATAAAGTTGGCATTGTCAGATCGAAAATCAGATACTAATCAAGACGGAAACAAGTATTGAAACCAGATACTCATTTGACCAGGTATTGACACTAAAAATGTCACACTCACGCGATAGAAATAACCTTTCCTGAATGGCTTTAGAATGATCTTGAGCTGTATAAGGACAAGGCTCTTTCATCCTTATACTGCGGCTCCGCGTGGCTTGGGAAAATAAATTATAAGTAGTTAATTGAACTGTATTTTATTTGTGTTAGTTCTTTTTTTAAATTATAGTGTAAATTGTAAAATTATTGTGATCTTGAAATATTAAAATCAAATTATATTTTATTATTTTTCGCCGCTCAAAATAAGCGTCACACTCGCAGAAGCCAAAACACCACCAAAAAGCTGTGCATTTATCAAGAAATATGCATTCGGAGTCCTGTCCAGCTTCTGATCCACATACGTATGTGAGCAGCTATTCTACACCATGAATTATGTTAAAAACAAACACCGCTCACGCCTCACAGACGACAGCTTACAGTCCTGCGTAAAGATGGAAGTGACTTCGTACAGCCCCGATTTGCAGACGCTGTGCGCAGAGGTTCAGGAGCAGAAATCTCTGTAGCACTTCATGGATTTCATAAGCAACACACTATAGTTGTTTAAACAAAGCGTAAAGGTAAAAAAAACAACAATATATACAGTGTTATCTTCATTTTAGATGTCAAAAAGTATTTGCGGCTCCCAGTGTTTTGTTTTTTTTTTGTTTTTTTTTTGTGGAAACCAGGTCCAAATGGCTCTTTGGGTGTTAAAGGTTGCCGACTCCTGGATTAGTATATACGCCCATGGACCACTATGGAACCTACCTGGACAACTGAGGGATTACACAGATATAAAACTTTTACAAAAGGAAGTACTGCGATTTAATGTTGAAATTCACATTGAATTCTAACAACACAAAACCCAACTGTTGCCAGGAGAGGGTCCAGGGAGATATTTTAATGAAGCTGAAATAAAAGTTGCTAGCATAAAATGGTAGAGGTGGAAATTTTTATGGTTTATGATGATCAAAATGAGTATGGGGGAAGGGTATTGGATTACCACCCAATGATGTCACAAGGTGGAAACCGGTGTTTGTTTGTTTGGATCGACTGGTGCACGATCCCTCTGCAGTTCAGATATTTACTTTATTTGGAGTATATACAAACAGAAGACATCAAATATATGAAGCAAGATATATGTAATTATGTAGCAAAGAAAAAGTTAACAAACTCAACTAAATATTTTTGATACTTTTTGAGTTTATTTTTTTGTTTGCTACATTCCATATGTGTCATTCGTAGTTTTGATGCCTACAATGTAAATAATCATGGAAATAAAAAAAAGAAAAATACTTGAAAAAGTCTGTCCAAACTTTTGACTGGTAGTGTAGATCTGGTGGTACAGAAGGCCAAGCAATTTCTTTGGTGGCTCTTGGTATTAAAAGCGGGAATGAAACAAATCACAGCTCAAAGTATGTTTTTTTTTTTTTTATTATGTGGATTCATCATTATACAAGCTCCAAAAGTCCATTTTGCAGATGAAATCCTAAATTGAGTCATTTTGGTGACCTTTTGTTCCACCCGAATGGTGTTCAGATCTGTGCTCTGATCTGCTTTAGTTTTTCAGTTAGTTTGACAGCTTTGTCAAAGAAATAGCTTTTTCAGAAAGTAAGAAAAAAAGAAAAAAACCTGAAGATTTTGTAAATTCAGCTATTGGGAAGTCAAGTGCTGTCTCAACACTGTATATTAAGGAATAGACCCAATACTCAATACCAAAACCAAAAAAAACCCAAAAACACTCTTTAGACCATAGAATGTCATTTTCAGCATTAAATGGTAGTACTTTGTTTTTTATTACCATATATGTGTCATCCCTAAAACTGGACTTACACTGTGCAGATAAAATATTGTCTACATTCTTCTAATATATAAACAAGTCATGAGTAATTTAAACGCTTTGATGAATAAGTACAAGAGGAAAAGACCAGAGGTATGTGACGTACGTGGGGCTATATCAGTGAAAACAATTAGCACAGAGTTCATTACAGCATTTAATCATGCAATTATGCATAAAGATATCATGCGATTAGGAGCGTAAACGTGACGGTAGATTCTTCCACACTTCCACACAGAGATTAGCTGTGACCCAGCAGCTGTGTTCCACGTCACCTGCGCACCTGCCTCTCATCCAAGACTCCGACAGGGACCGACAGGGACCGACGGGAGCAGAGCCCGGGGCCGGGGTGATCGGGCTCACCGCTCAGGCTCACCGATCAGGCTCGCTCTAGCCCACTCCAAACCACTGCAAACGATCAGAGCGCGGGGGGAAGTGTTCTGAAAGCAGACACCATTTTCACATCACACGCTTTAACATGAAGGAAGCAGCGGAGGCGGCAGGACAGCCAGAGACAAAGGGCTTCAGAGAGACGCTTACACAAATCAATACATGTGAGCATAGCATAGCATCTCTCAAGGACACAGCCACAGAGCCGCTACAAGAGCCTAGTCCATGAACCATTAGATTGGACTAAGCAATATTATGCCTTGGATTTATGTAACACCTTTCAAGACAGCAGTGTTGTCACAAAACGAATATTTCAAACTCGATTGCAATAGACTTGACATTCAATACCGATTCCATGATGATAATAAAAATACTCTTTCGTTAGACAATAGAATGTGTAGTAAAAGCCAAAAGTAAAATCTGTCGACCGGACAAAAAGTGGATCAGACCTGGACGACTGAGGGATTACACAGAAACAATAGAATGTGATTTCCAACGTTAAATCTTACTTTCTTTTATATTACCATGCGGCCTTATATCTGTGTAATCCCTCAGGTCCATGGGCGTGTACTAGTCTACGTGTCTTATACTTGTTCTGATGCAGCTCAAGATCATCCTAAATGTGACTTTCTTAGTATCGATACTTATCTTCAGTATCTAATTTTCAATACTTTTCAGAATGATTTACAATGGGATATTTATTCAATCCACATTTGCTGTCCTGGGGCACACAAACAGAAGCAAGGCTACCAATCTGCGCTATCATTTTGTCCAACCACCACCAGTTACTCACCACATTCGTACCAGGCAAGGTCTGTCGATGTCAGTGTATGAATCAAAAAAAAAAAAATTGACATTTTCGCAAACCTCCTACCGACCAGTGCAACTAAAGGTGCATACAGTAGCTATTAGGGCTGTAGTTGAGTAAAGAAATTCTTGGTCAACCAAAGACCTGACGACGTGGCAAAAGCACTCAAAACTATGTACAGTATGTGCAGTATCTCTATGTATCTGACCCAAACTGCACTCATAAGACGACACCTGCGCGAGAGTTCATGCAAAAACTACTATTTATGCAATACTAGGGAACTGTGTATTTATATAAATACAGATTACATTTGTGAATCATGAGTTTAATCTGACTTTTTACATATTACAATTACCAAAAAATACCAAATCTTCAGATAACACGCTCTCACATACACACTTTGGTTTATAATCAGAAACACATGGCTCTAATCAGGGAAGTTGTATGCAATGTTACTTTGCGTAGTACTTGAAATTGCAGTGGCAGTGAAGGCAGCGCACACCCAGTTTTTGACTGAGTTTGCACTAAAACTGAAAAAAATGACTAGGAACAGTAGCAGTAAATTGCCAGTAACAACACTGTGTTGTAGATGTGACCATAGGCGCCGATCTCATGGGTGCCCAGGGGCCAGAGCACCAATGTGAATTTCCCCCGATCTCATATTGACTCTTTTTGCGAGTGCTCTTGAACTCACATTTGCCATCGAGTTGCACGAGCTATCACCACAGTAAGAACTCAGCATTTTGTTGCTTTCAACAGACGTCATTTCCCATTTAGTGATTCATGGAGCAGCAAACCACTGAGCTTTTAAGATAAAAGACAAGAAACACAAATGTAACAGCTATTCTATAACTCTGTCTCAAATCGTCTTAGGCCAAGCTCTTAAGACTGCTGTGTTGCATAATTCCTACTGTTGGCAAAAAAGCTTTTCAATTTTGTCAAGTCTGTTTATTGTACATTTATAATCTTAGTACTCTGTTCGTACGCCAACTGTTCCTCCATCATCATTATAACTGAGTGTTTGAGAAAATTGTCCTTTCATTTGAGACTTTTATGACATATCTAATCCCAAAAGCAGCAGGAGCCATTTGCATTAGTCATCAAGCAAAGCCAAGCGTTATTATGAGTCGGTGAGACATGCGCGGGGAGCATTTGAAATGGCATAAGACATGAGAGAATGTCAACACCAAAAACACACCATCAGCATCAACACGAGCACGTGTCATTAGAACTGCACTGAGTGTGTCCTCACTCACAAGGAAATCAATACGACTGTTCCACCAGCATTCTACGGCCATTACCGGGATCTATGCAGTCATTAAGTCTTGGTCTGTACCTATGTTTCATTACTATGTCACAGCAGCACTTACATATATAAATATTCTGTTGATGTCAGCCATTTGCCTGACGAATCCAAAATGATATCTCTATGTATTTTTTTCTGTATTTTTTATACAGATCAATATCAGTCTAGTCCCCACACCCTGCGACGCATCTAAAACCCAGCCAAACGCGATTGTGCAATTATATTTGTTTATTTTTTATTTTTTTTTCCAGTGATGCAAGTGAAAAGAAGGAGCTCACTGGTCACCTATCATTTACAAATAAAATCGAATTGATCTCACCTTAGATTAACCGAGTTTAATGCTTCACTCATTGATTCTGCAGAAACCCGCCATGTTTTCAGTCCCTTGTGCTCATTTTTTCCTTTATGTTTTCCGATAACGACGCGCCACGCATGTCCCTGATTGGCTAATCCACCTGTCAGTCACGCCCATCTGAAAACAGGGAGATTCACCGGTGACCAGACTCACATCTCACAAGTTAAAAATGTACTATGTAACTTTTCTGGTAAAGGTTCCACCCCCTTCTTCTCTCAGTGGAGATGACATTGCTTGTCCTAGAATGTTCCACAGTATGACGTATCTACCTCTACGAAGACAAACAGGCGGGACCAAAAGGCAAAGTTTCATGTCAGGGATACTGCAAGAATGTATATTTTATGTATATTGTATACTTTAAAGTTATTTTTGAGCAATAAAAACACTGATAATTAATTGAAAACCAGTCAGATACTTATTGACATACTCTTGAACATTCCCAGTCAAGTAAGAAAACATCCTCACGACATGGAGACAACCAGGTCATGGATCCCCAGCCAGAAAAGAACATGGTGCACCTATAATATTAAACCAGAACCAAAAGAATAAGCAATATTGCAATGAACAACTTTACAATAAATTATGCAGCTCCTTTGCTGTGAGCCCACTACAAAGGCTCAAAACCTCATTAAACAGCGGCCTATCCATCCTTCAAACCGTGTTTCTTTTTCATTCACAATCTATACTTACTAAATTTCCCTTCAAATACTAACTCTTTGAGTCAGAACGCTCAGGCAGCCATTTTCTACTCTGCTGAAAGTCACTGAGAATCAAACTTAACTTGTGATGCAGCAAGAAAGCCCAGTGAATCCATCAAACCGCTGAATAATTCATTATTGACATCACAACAGTTCGGATGGCCTTACTGTAGCAGTCGATGCTATTGATCAGTGCTGTGCAATTCTTGGCCTACATGGTG
Organism: Periophthalmodon schlosseri; assembly: GCA_000787095.1. Taxonomy (NCBI): domain Eukaryota; kingdom Metazoa; phylum Chordata; class Actinopteri; order Gobiiformes; family Gobiidae; genus Periophthalmodon; species Periophthalmodon schlosseri. Next base: position 10,584 of record JACM01042254.1, on the reverse strand, counting down.
TCAAATGTACAAAATAGGCCTAAATAGAAAATAACACTTGCCAACAGTTTTATGCATAGAAGACTTGCAAGCCAAATAAAATACTGCGCAGAATTCCAAGCCCGGCACTAAATTAAAGTTGTTTGACTTACGTGTCTTATGATGTCCATGGCTACGTGTGGTCGTCGTGGTAGCGGCAGCCTCTGTAGTAGTGTGTTCAGGGGTCCACATGGCCGTTTGGTCGTGGAGCACTGTGGGATTGTGTGGGGACGGGCTGACCGTACCTGCTCCAATCGTGTAGGTGCTTCTTGGCGCTGCGGTGGTCGTAGTAAAACCATGGCGTCCGTTATGGTTCCCAGGATTCCTTGGGGTAACTTGGTTTCCGTATGCTCCGCCCCCTCTGTGGTTTACAGCAGCGGTGGTTGTGGTAAAGCGAGTCCTGCCTCTCCCCATTGTTTTGGCAGTGGGGTTCCCTCCCTCTGCTGTGGTAGTAGTAATAGTAGTAGTAGTGGTGGTAGTAGTAGAAGTATCAGCGCTTTTGGGAATTCCACTGGGCTTGGAGAGAAAGATTGGATCCTGCCCTATCCGGTTAGCATCCACCAGGTCTGTTGGCACATAATCCCGCACGGTTCCCACAACAATCCACTTAAGCAGCATCAGGCTGAGTCCGAGGCCAACAAAGCCGATGAGCAGAGGGACTACGCAGAGCCACGTCTGCTGCCGCGGCCAGAACGGGCATCGGAGCGGAGCCCGGGCCTGGTTCTGGCTCTCGCCCCTGGCCCCGGAAGTGGCTCCAGCACTGTCCGGCTCCTCCAGAATGACTGCCCCTGAACTAGCAGCCTCACTCATCCTGCCCTGTCGTCCACTATGGCTCATTGTTTATTAATCCAGAGATTGGCATCAGTAGTTAGTGGCAAAACACAGCAATAAATAGCTTTGTAGGGTTATAATCCTTGAATGTACATATTAAATCCAAAGACAGGAGTAGTCCAAGAGAAGCATGCAAACACTCACTGACAAACCAGGTACAGGACAATCAAAACACAGCTATACAAAAGCACAGAGATATTGTAGAATATATAAGTTAATAGTGAGCGTGGAGGGTTACACAAGAATCCAAACGGGAGAGTTCAGGAGCAGGAAAATGGAAGGAGAAGTGCAATAGTACCTCTATCGGTGAGAAGGGCCAGGAGAGAGAGAGGAGAGGTGCTGGGAGGAAGCCTTTACATTTGTGCATGGGCAGATGCACAAAATAAATCTATTTTTTACTCAATATATATTCTTTTCATTTACAATTTGAATGGCACAGAGATCCTTAGTGTTTTTGTAAAGTTCTAGTTGAAGGCTAGATCCTGGTCCACACCTAACGCAGACACGATTTTTTTTTTTTTTCTCAGAGTGAAGTCAGTGTCCTCTTGCTCTCCAAAACCTGCTCCTGTCAGAGGGAGTGTTTTCAGCGTCTGTCGAACACTCTGGGAGGATTATCCACTATAGTCATTGCCTTCCAACAGCCCATTTAAAAGCACTTTACGCGTCCTCCACGGAGTCGAGTGAAAACTCCAAGTGCAAAGGTAGACAGGCAGAAACGAGAGCCTGAAGGGTGTTGTCACGCAGTGGAGGGGAAAAATCTACTGCGACTGCGACGGCTGCTCCTGGATCAGATTTCCCCGAGCTGTCCGCTCAGCGCCCTGCTGTCTCACCGCCCGCTAATACCGCATCAAGCACTTCCAGCCTGCACGGAGCCTCAGTCGGCTGCAAACATCCCCTTAATCATTTGCCTTCCGAGCATCCAATGAGACAAAGCACAAACAAGAAAGAGGTCAGTTTGTAAGCTACCCAATAGTTTTAGATGTTTCCAGGCGCCGCTTGCTCAATCCTCCATCCACTTGCTTTGCTGCTCTGATTCCCGGAGCTTTCTGTACGTCCTTTTTATCCACGGATGCCCTTCTTGGAGATGGATTAGCGACCCGCGTCGGGATAAAAACTTGCAGCGACAGTGGCACAAGCCCCCAGCCCCCGGCGTGCGTGGGGAGAGCGACGTCCCGTGATGCGGCTATCCTTTCCGATGGCACCGCGCGCGCACCATCACCATCTAGCTGCCTCCCTCAAGCCGCTGCTGCCGAGAGACGAATGGATGGGGAAAAAAAGGAAAAAAAAAAACGCGAGCACAGACAGAGCGCGGTGGACAAGCGAGAAAGGAGAGAGAGGAGAGAGAGGGAGAGGCTGCACCTGCTAGATGCACCAGCGCTGGGAACTCTGCCCACCTCCGTTAGCGAAGGAGGGCAGAGATGCAGATTGCATACAGAAAGCTAAGGGAAAAATAGCTACGGTACGGATAATGAGAGCGAGAAGGAAAAGGGGGGTGAGAGCCGTCAGTCAACAGTCCGAGCGCCCGCCCCCGGCTCGGCATCACTGCGCAGACGGGAGCAGAGCGAACCCGCGCGTTAACGTTACGGAGCAGACGGATGACTTTGAAGTAGAGCCCGTTCACGTTACGAAGCAAATAGAGACCGATTGAACGTGCGGTTATTGTATTTGCGCGGGGCAGTCTGCGCGCCGCCTTTGATCCATTATGACAGTAGATCTGCGGATATACACGCACTTGTCAGCCTTAGATACGTGTATGTTATTGTTCATTTGTATCCCGGTCGTGAAACGCAGACAGATCACGTGTGAATGGCCTCGTTTGGATCAGTGTCCTTATTTGAGCTCAGACAGGAAACACTTACACGTAGTTTAAGGGGCCTATATTACGCTATTTTCTGGTCTATGGTATAATGTTGTTTCCTCACCAAAAACATAGTGTTTTGTTTCATTCGCACATGTTTAACACACAGATTCTGCGTATTTAGGCTGAGTTCTTCTCTCAAACTGCAAACTGAAACAATGTCCCACCTTCTCTCAAACTGCAAACTGAAAACACTGTCCCACCTTGTGATGTCATGTGGTAACAGAGGAAGGGCTCCACTGTTTTTTTTTTTCCACTCCATACACCTTCACTAGAATTATCTGGATAATTTCAGTGAAAAGCCAAGGTTAGCCAAGGTGTTTTACTATTAAAATGTATTCTTTGAAATGAGTCTAATAATCTATTTTATATCCAGCTGTTCACCAACCATTATATATTGAGCCATTATGTATTGTATAGAAAATATATAATTACACACATTAATGGGTTTTCATTTACCTGACACCACACAGTGAATGCGGTTATTTTTAATACTGTAAGTAATAGATGTATTACTAGTATATATTAGATGTGTGATTATGAAAATAGAAATATTTATTATTTACATTTTTCTTCTTTACTTTTTTTTGCAGTTTATTTTAATAAATGATAATATACATTTTAAATCACAGACATATTCACTTAAACAATATAGATCTGTCATAAATCTGTTGTTGTCACTATGCATAAGTTTAAATCCTGAGGACTCAGAGAACTTTATTGATCCACAAGGTAAATTACTTGGCCACAAAAGCTCAAATACAACATAAAAGCAATTCTTACTGTTATAATGAAGAGCAAAAATAATCAAACATAAAGAGCAACAATAGTTAAGGTGCAATACTATACAAGGTTGCATGTGAGGTAAAACAACCTTCATTTGTCACGATGAGGGAAGTGCAGTGTTGCAATGGTAAAGTAAAAGAACAGAAAATAATAAGTATGAAAATATAAATGATGATTGGTAAGTACAGTTCTGGACCACATGAACAGCAGGTCAAGTTTGAGTTGTATAAAAATATGATAATACAGAATATTACAGGTGGAGGACACATGCAGTAAAGTACAGGCGTATGACACATATACAGGTGGAGACCACATGTACAGGGCGAGCATTCACACAGCAAGGGTGGATCAGCTCATACTCTAGCATAGATGAGTTTAGCCAGGACCCCCCTGTCCTCCCCCTCCTGCACTGAGTCCAGAGGACAGCCCAGGACAGAGCTGGACATCTTGATGACCACACCCTGCAGTTGTGCTGTTGTGGGCCATCCTGTACAGTGTGTCTGTGTTGTGAGTTAGGAAGTATCAGAAAAACAATAAATGAGTGGATCTGCTACCTGCGGGGCAGACTTGGGGGTGTCCTGGCCCTCACTAATAGCTCGATGTAAAGTTAAATCAATGTAACATGTGTCTCATGTAGAGCAGCTTTCACAGTGCCTTTGTTAGACTTGGTTCTGCCCTGTGCTCTGTGCTCTGAGACTTATCTGCTGCACACACTCCCGTTTAAGACGCTGACATGTACAAAGCCATGCAGATAGCCATCTGGCCAAAGAAACATACTGTATTGGTCCCAGTGGAGCAGTGGGCTCACACCTCCTGTGCTCTGACAGCACTGGTCATAACTCAGTCTGCTGCCAATAATCTCCCCACAACAGAGCACAGGCACATTCAGCTCCTATACTCCGCTGTCAGACTGCTGCTTCCTCATCTGGAGAAACCTGGAGTGAGATACATGCATGTTTGACTAATCCTGTGCATTTACTCTGTCTCCCCCTTGAGTTCCACTGGGTTATGTCATTTTATACAATTTAACACATATTAGTTTCACTGTGACCATAGACATAAGCAGCTATGGTTTTTAGCATTATTTAAACTGCCTCACATGCAACACTGTTGCTAGCAAAGATTACAATTCCTGTTTGAGCTGGTTTTATTGCACTTATTAGTTATACTACTTCTTCCTATTTAGTATATGTTTTTTTTTTCTTTTCCTTCAAGCAATTATGGGACAGTACACTTCGAATGAAGCAGAGGTTAATTAAGATCAGATTTTGGAGCGTGTTTTATATCCTCCCAAATATATTTTGTGTAGTTTATTCTCATCATAATAATGTATATGTGCACTAAACACCACTGAAATGAAATGTTCACTCAAAGATGTTGTTTTTTTTATTATTTTTTATTATTATTTTTTTTTTTTTATTTTACAGAAAAAAGGTTAGATATCTATAGATTTAAACAAAGATATAACAGATATCAAAGGTACATTATGTAACTTTCTGGAGGTAGCATGTCATCTGCATGATTCCACGGAAATAGAAAGTCAAAACCATATTACGGAACATTCTCCCTTGAGATGAATACATTTGAATACATTGTAACTGTTATGCAAGAGAGGTAGCCATTACTTAAAGAGGAGGTATTATCCTTCTATGGGGTATTAATAAACACATTGCATATTTAGGTCAGTGTCATCGTTACCTTTTATCGTTTTGAAAATGCTATATGTGCCGAACACAATTTAACATGTTTTATAAGCTAAGTCACTCCCCCTTCAGAGCGCTATCACATTACAATTGATGTGCATTCTGCTGAAGAAACTACCGCACATCACATCAGGTTTGTGAAGTTGTAGTGTATTGTTTGTATCATGCTTTTGTATTTTTATGGAAAATTACCTTGCAAGAGCATGAATGATGTAGGCTTGTGGGCTGAGCATTGAAAAGAATAATACAACCGTAACCAAGGGTTCGGATAGGGCCCGGGAGAGATTGCTAAATTACTCAAACATGCATGGATGACATATAAAAATTTTCAGGCATGGGAACAATGTTATGTATGGCAGAAAGCTCCAAAAACTAAATTTTGCATAATATTCCACCTTTGAAGTCACTATTTATGCAGCTTCATTCAAACTTCAAATACCAAGCAGAGCATATCATCTGGATCTTTTTGATTGGAGTAGATGGCAAAGTGATGACAAAGACTCTTCTTAGCTTCATAAGGTCTAAATGTTGAGTGTAATAAATGAAAAGATCTGGGCCCACTGCTGGAGCAAGTTTTAATCACTGCTGCACATGTCCCTGCAGAGAGAACAATGCAGCTCTCTCCAAACAACAAGGTGACTGTGTCTTTGGATCCTAATATGGAGTCAATATTACTCTGGCTAAAGCTCTATATTTGAAAAAAAAAAAGACAACCCTAAAAGGAAATCCACACTTCCATATCCCATTTCATACAGTTTTATTGGACTGCAGAATAGGGTTGTCAGAAATATACTAATTGATACTAAAACTAGTATCGAATCAATCAATCAATTAGTATCAATACTAAAAAGTCACATTCACAGGACATAAATGAGCTTTTCCTGAATAGCTTTAGAATGATCTTGAGCTGTATCTGAAGTATAGTATAGTAAGTATATAGACCGTGGACCACTATGGAACCTACCTGGATGATGTTTTTATTACCATCATGGGATTGGAATCGGTATTGAGTATCAAGTCTGTTTCTTAGTAATGAAATTGAGCTTGGGACTTTAGTATTGTGACAATACTAGTCAATATTACTTAGGCTAAGGCACTACATTTGAAAAACAAAAAAAAAAAAAACAATGACCCTAAAAGGAAATTGGCAGCAAACAAACCATCTGAACTGAATTTATTATGACCGGTTCCACAAACTCATTACACTAATTTTGCGAGTTACTGCCCCTTTGTAACCATCCCATATCCCATATTTTAATTGAATCGCAAATTTATCTGGACAACTTCAAATGATTGTCTCTGTGGTCTCCCTTCATCTGCCACCTCTTGCTGCTCGCTGCCATTGTGCACCCACCTTACTGTCCCTGCTATGCTGCTCCTGCCATCCTGCTCCTGCCATCCTGCTCCTGCCATGCTGCTCCTGCCATCCTGCTCCTGCTATACTGCTCCTGCCATGCTACTCCTGCCATCCTGCTCCTGCCATGCTGCTCCTGCCATCCTGCTCCTGCTATACTGCTCCTGCCATGCTACTCCTGCCATCCTGCTCCTGCCATGCTGCTCCTGCCATCCTGCTCCTGCCATGCTGCTCCTGCCATCCTGCTCCTGCCATGCTGCTCCTGCCATCCTGCTCCTGCTATACTGCTCCTGCCATGCTGCTCCTGCCATCCTGCTCCTGCTATACTGCTCCTGCCATGCTGCTCCTGCCATCCTGCTCCTGCCGTCCTGCTCCTGCCATCCTGCTCCTGCCATGCTGCTCCTGCCATCCTGCTCCTGCCATGCTGCTCCTGCCATCCTGCTCCTGTTATGCTGGTCCTGCCATCCTGCTCCTACCATTCTGCTCCTGCCATGCTGCCCCTGCCATTCTGCTCCAGCCATGCTGTTCTGACCTTGATGCTCCCATCATGCTACTCCTGCCATCCTCCTCCTGCCATTCTGCTCCTGCCATCCTGCCATCCTGCTCCTGCCATGCTGCTCCTCGCACCCTGTTCTCAACATCCTCCGTCGCTTCATCAGATCTTACGACATAAATACAGCTTTATCTACTCTTTGTTGTTGTCATGTGGCCCTAGCTTGTGAAATAAAATACATTTGGGATTTGGATTTTGAGCCATGGTAACCACATCCCAGACCTGGTCAAAACATCTCTAATCAGTCGCAGCAAATTGTACCACAGAATTCCTCCCTTCAACACAGCTCTTTGGTTCTGTAGAATGTACCAGGCCACGCTCACTACTGCTTATCATAAACAGACTCCCAGCAGCCCTTCATGTTCCATTCCATATGTTATCTCTGTGTAAATATGAATGCACAAATCAAGTGCTATTCTTCCCCTGAGCACTGTGTAAAAATAGTGCGTTCCCAAGGTGAAGCTATTGATTGGTGGGCTCAGTCTCATCAACATTTCACATTGTGGAGCAGAGTGAGGCACTGCGCAGATGTCAGGGCTCCCAGGGGCCACAGATCATACATATAGATCAGCTCGCAGTGCAGTAATAGTCCACACACACTCTTAGTTTACACTGTCAGGCAAACAAGTGGGAGAGGGGCTGGAGTGACTGGTCCAAAAGGGGAGGAAGTGACTGTTAGCATTGAGTTGCACTGCTATTTAGATGTAGTTGAAAGACAATTTGTGTGTGTAAGTAAACTAAATATTCACAAAAAAATAAAAATAAAAATAACTTCCTTAAAGAAGACATACTGTGCTTGTGTTTGCTCTATAGTTATATTCGATGTTACATTTTGGACATTTTAAATTGCAAAATTCATCTAAAATGACTTAATAAAAGGCACAAGTCCACTGACTTTCTCATTAGAAAACTGCGTCTGTGTCCAGTAGGAGCTGATGTTTTTTTCATGTATAATTCATCTAAAATGACTTAATAAAAGGTACAAGTCCACTGACTTTCTCATTACAAAAATGACTACACAGGGCTGCCAAATTCTACGTCAGTAGGAGCTGATGTTTTTTTCATGTATACAAAAATGACTACACAACGCTGCCAAATGCTGTGTATCACTGATTAAGAAAATAAAATTGAAGAATTAAGTAAGTACAGAGCAGTGGTACTGGTGGCAGTGAAAAGGGGGGGCTGATCGAAGCAATGGTGCCTTGAATTTCGTCTTGTCTCGATTACTCAAACATGCATGGATCACTCTAAATTCAACTTCAAGAGGGTAAATGAGAAGGGGAAACAGTTATAACATGGTTAAAAGCTCTAAAAAGTCGATTTTGCTGAATATGTCTGCTTTAAGTAAGATAACACTGGAAAGGTAAGGCATATTTAAAGTGGGACTAAAAACCTAAACTCCACCCACAACCACATTTCAAATCGAGTTGCTAAACTGGGCACTACCTGTGAACTAAAAAAGAGAGTGAGGGAGGGAGGAGGGGCGGGATCTGGGAGTATAAGGAACAGTGTGATTGGTCTAACAGGTATCCACACTCAAACTCTGCCCCTGGAGCCAGATGTTTGTAATCAGAAACACCTGGCTGTAATCAGAGCAGTCTTGCGGGATGTCACCAACTACTTGAAATTGCGGAGGCCACTGGAGGCAGCAAAAACAAAAAAAAAAACAAAAAAAAACAGTAGATAAGGCTATTAAAATACCGTATACAAAAAAAAAAAAAAGGGAAAAAAGTGGACTTACTGTTTATTTCCACTTTATCAATGTTCCACAGTATGGCATTAAACTTCTACCTTGCAGTTATTCAATTATAGGTATTGTATCATTGCTCAAAATATATTTTAAAACATGTAATTCTCAGATTCTAGCATTGTCACCTCTCCACAGATCTGGCCTGTAACATGGGCTGGTGGCATCACCTGCTTGTTGTCAGGTCGATAAATATGTTTTTATCCCATACTGGCAAAGCAATAACATCTCAGAGATAAGCAGAGTGGCAGACCTAGCACCAGAAACATTCCAGAAACATTCCATTGCTTACCTTTATGAGCGTATGAAGTATTATCTGACTTTGAAGCATTTTAATTCATCAGTTGTGTGGTTAGGGGTAGCACGGGCCTCTCGTGAAATCTATTTGGTCACCCAAATGCCAAATATGAAGACAGAGGGCAGGAGAGTGAAGTTCTGCTTTGAGATGCATATATTTCTGTAGGAAAAAGTGTCCTCTGTGTTTGACCTATCCTTCAATGCTGCTGGGGCATCTCATCAGGAGTGAGCGCCACAGTGCCGCACCCAGAGACCCATCTCCAGATGTTGCTGCTAGGCATGATCAAGACTACCTTCGGTGGGGGACTGTACCTATTCTGTAGGGCTCCATCTGCCAGCAGCAGAGGGAATTACCATGGAGAGAAGGGGGTTGTTGCATCACAGGGTTTCTACCTGTCCTACTAACAATCCTGGGAAAATCCAAACTGCATATTCTCTGAGGGTCAGAGGCGAAGGTTTATTTCCAGAGGATTACTGAAACCAGTGTAAACATAGCTAAATTTTGCTAAAAATGTGTCCTTTAAACCATAAGGACGGCAGGCCCTTTTCTGTCTGAGAATGTCAATTTCAAATTTCACTGATGTCATTACTATCATTTAAAGCCCCAGTATCTATTTTTGGCCAAAATAGACTAAAATATTTTTTTGGTTTTTTTTTAATGGATGTTTCGTGCACTGAAAAACACATGTCCTTACTTAGCCTGGAGGAGGGCCTCCTCCTGCTTGTTTCCATGGAAATGTTATTCCTTTTGCCATAATATTCCACAGTATGGGATAAAACGTATCTATCTCCATGGAGAATGTTCCAAAGTATGGTTTTCACTTTCTATTTCCATGGAATCATGCAGTTCACTTTCCACCCCAAGAAATTTATATATTATCACTTTAAGTAAGCCCAGATTTTCTTGCATATTTTATATAGAAATGATCAACACCACATGCACTCCAAAGTCAAAATTATAATATTTTACACAGTAATTTCTGACTTTTCACTTAACTAAACTTAAATTGTCAATCTGGGATGAATAACGCTTTTTGATTGATTGATGGTGTATCTGGCCCAGCCCTCCATCTCCATCGTCAGTGTCAGTTTGTGCTAATAAAAGCTTTGGTGGGCACATTGTGGCTGGTTGGTGGCTGTATGGGAGGCAGTTACAGCGGCTCATTAGTTGTAAAGATGACTTCCAGGACAATCCCACACCATCTGTTGTTTACTGTCATACCACTGATCCTTCATATTTCATCGCATACTGTCTGCTACGCATTATACTCATGTCCTTGTAATTGTGCTGTATGTCCACAGCTGACAGCACATTCGTTACTCTGTGCTCTTTTAACCACTCCAATCACAATCATTAATATGGGCTCATAGGCTGCAATGAACTGGCTTTCATTATACACCAATTTACTGTTGAAATACACTGTCATTACATGCAGG
>KN471229.1:0-12498 GCA_000787095.1 Periophthalmodon schlosseri | reverse complement strand
TCTTGTTCTCACTCTCTCCTTTTCACTATTTCTCCATCTTTCTCCCGACCCCGTCTTTCTAACCCCCCTCTCTTTTCCTCCTTCTTTCTCTCTCCTTCTCCTCTCTTTCTACCCTCCCTCTCCCCTCTGTTCTTCCCCCTCCCTCTCTTTCAGCCTCCTCCATCTCTCATCTTCCCTCTGCTCTCCTCCCCCCTCTACCTTTCTCTCCGCCCTTCCCTTTTCCCCTCTCTCTGCCTTGCGTTACTCTTTTTCTCTCTCTCTCTTTTGCTCTACTCAGTCTTTTTCTATTCTTCCTCTCATTCCTCCTTCCTCACTCTCTTCTTCTCTCCTCTTTCTCTCTCCTCCTCACCCCTCTCTCCCTCTCTCCTCACTCTCCCCCTTCTCTCTCCCCTTTTGTCACTGCTCTTTCTCTTCTCTATGTCTTTCCATCTCTTTCCTCCTCTACCTCCCTCTCTCCCTCTCTTCTCTAAATGTCCCCATGTTCTCACGGCGTAGCCGTAGTAACAGTGATTTGCCCTTTAAAACTTAAACTGGATTGTGTCTAAAACAAACAAGAGCCAACTGTTTCCTTCTGATTTTAACTTCATGATTAGATTTGAGATTTTGTATTTTAAAGCTGCAGTATGTAACTTCTCTGGTGTAGAGTCTGCCACCTGCTCGTCTTCATGGATATGTTATTGCTTGGCCTGGAATGTTCCACAGTACAGCATTAAACGTATCTGTCTTGCCTCAGTTACAGATTATTTGTTGCTAAAAAAATTGTGCAAAAAACATCCATTCTTACTGTAAATTGGCTCACCTTTCCCCAGATCTGACCTGTAACTTGACTTGCTCGATAGATATGTTTAATGCTGTAGTGTGGAACATTTCAGGCAATAACATCTCCATGGAAACATGAGAAGAAAAGTTACATATTGCCCCTTTAACCAAACAGCTCCTTCAGTAGAATTAACAATTGCAATAACTGGATGCACCCAGAACTAAACCAGATCTAGACTGAGGACCTTATCAGGACTAAACTTGGACTGAATCCATCTTGAACCTGGTCTAAAGCCGGACTAGATCAATACTTAATCTGAATAGATGTAATTACCTGGTGCTGCGCTGTCACATTTTTCACAATTGTGCAAAAATAGCCTTTAATTCACTGTACTTAATCTGATGTGTTTCTTCATAAATCTGAGTCTGTGCTGGGTTCAAACGCCTGGCAGTGGAGGTTCAAATGCCTGACATTTTTGTGTGCTGAAGTGTATTTTTATTCAAACTGCGGGATTCCCCACACGACGTCGCAAACAGGGATAAAACAGCACTCTAAAAATGGAAGCAATGAATGACAAAAATATATCAAAAATAAAAGACAGGAAATGAAGTACACTATGTACAGATTTGGAATAGTCCTGCTGTACCTGGTTTAGACCTGGTTTAGTCCTGGTTTAGTCCTTGTTTAGAACTGGTTTAGACCTGGTTTAATCTTAGTTTAGTCTGTGTTTAGTCTTGGTTTAGACCTGATTTAGTTCTTATTTAGTCCTGGTTCAGTCCTAGTTTAGTTCAAACTGGTTTAGTCCTGCTAATCCGGGTTTAGTCCTGTTTTAGTCTTGTTTTATGTCTCTTTTAGTCCTGGTTTAGTCCTGGTTTAGTACTGGTTTAGACCTGGTTTCATAGACCTGGTTTAGACCTGGTTTCATAGACCTGGTTTAGACCTGGTTTCATAGACCTGGTTTAGACCTGGTTTAGACCTGGTTTAGACCTGGTTTAGACCTGGTTTCATAAACCTGGTTTAGACCTGTTTTAGTCCCTGTTTAGGTGGTTCTTCTCAGTGAGGCGCTAATGACTCTCTGATGTTTATATGAACTCAGGTTTATGAACCCAAACTCACAGAGGCCTCCACCAAGACACTGAACACAACTCACAATGCAGATACAAGATACAGGGTTCAATATGTTTTAAGCTCCAGTCTGAAGAATCAGTCACAAAATACTTACATTTCTTAGGATATAAAACACTGATAGTCTCATATAAAAATATATTTAATGACTTCAGACTTCCCTCACCCCAGACACTTCCTCCAGCTCTTCCAGTGGGATCACAAGGCATTCCTAGGCCAGCCGAGAGACATAGTCCCTTCAGTGTGTCCTGGGTCTCCCCTGGGGCCTCCTCCTGGTGGGACATGCCCGAAACACTTCCCCAGGGAGGCGTCCGGGGAGGGTAGGGACGTAGATTGACTTTGCCTTTCGACTCAGCTTTTTCTTTACCACAACAGTCTGATACAGATACAGAGGGCAAGCCACCTTTTTTCTGTTGAGAACCATGGCCTTGGATTTGGAGGCGCTAATTCTCATCCCAGCTGCTTCACACTTGGCTGCAAACCGCCCCAGTACATGTTGCAGGTCCTGGTTCAATGAAGCCATCAGGACAACATCATCTGCAAACAGCAGAGATGTTTCAACACCTACAATATAATATCGAGAAGACTGAAGGAATGCAAAAATATGATCTGATTATTATTGAGAAAATAAAAAAATTAAAAATGGTCAATATCACCCACCTTATTATTTACTTATTTCAATGTCTAAGAAAATGTTGTCACAAATGAAGTATTTTTTTGTGTTTTTAGGGAAGAAAAAGTCTAAGTTCCAGACGTTTAAAAAGTTCTTCAGGAGAAAAAAGCGAAAAGAATCTGGAGGTCTGAAGAACTCAGCATCCAGTGAAGACCTCAGCAAACCATCTGAGCAGCAACAGCCCGAGAAGACCAATGGGTGAGAGACCAACCACAGGGAGGGCATCTGACTCACAGGGACATTTCAGAACATGGGGGTTAGCAGCAGGGTTAGCAGCTTTTACACAGAATAAGATGCCATTGAGACACAGGGAGGGCATCTGACACGCATTATGTTGCTTTACCAGGGCAAAAACATTCTGGTCTCCATGGAGATCATATTGCTTTGCCTAGAATATTCCACAGTATGGCATTAAACTTCTAACTTCTATCTCCATGGAGACAAGCAGGTGACACTACTAGGCCAAGTATTTTTGCAATATAAAATGTCTGTAATTTAATGAATACGTTTAATGCCACTGTGAAACATTCTAAGCAAAGCAATATTATCACCATGGAGAGAAAAGGTGGCAAACCCTCCACCAGAAAAGTTACATAGTGTGCCTTTAAGCCCTTTCGCGCTTTTTTGCCAGGGTTGATCTTGTCATTTGCTCAAATTTTATACTAATTATATTTAGTTAAATTGTCATTCTCCTCCTTAATCTGCCCCTCTCAGAGCTGTTAAAATGACAGAGCATCTGGTCCTATCTCAGAACACACTCCAACATTTCCTGTTTTTATTCCACAAATGCCCGTGTCACTTCCTGTCCGTAGTGCTGACTTCCTGTGGCACTTCCTGGTCTGTCCTGTGCGCCTTACTGAACACGACATCATCATTTTAAATAAACAAAATAAATAAGCAAAGGAAATGTGGTTACTCCAGACTGTCAGATATGAGACATTATGGGAAGGAAAACTATTGTAGCAGATAAGAGAATGGATGAATGTATAGTGGAGTCATTTATAAGGACGCTACTTTTTGATAAACTTCAAAACTATTCCTATAAAAACAAAGAAATAACTTCTAGACACATACATTCAAAAGCAAAGTTCACATTTTAAACATATCCAGAAGAATTGACAAAAAGACTGAAATTTGAACTGACAAATCACATTTCAGAACATGTTTGTACAGATCTAAACTACAGGGTTAGCAGTTTCTATACAGAATAAGAACATAAGACCAAGAGTGGACTATAAGGCAATTTCAATGAAGAAACTTGAATAAGCCTGAGAATATCACAAAATATGCAATTATAGTTTTTGTGAACTTCAAAAACAATTTAGAGGCTTGAAAACTGTTAGTTAGATTGTTATTATTACTAATTACTATTAGTATTTATATTTGATATCAGTTAATAACTGAAAATCTATTATGTTTGGTTCATTTTACTTCCTGTCACCTCCATTTGAGAATTTTGAACAGCATTTTAAAGGGTCTATAGGAGTCCAAAGTATATCAGTTATTTTAATACTCTAAATGCTCTGTCCAGTTCCTTCTGTTGTTGTGTCCTTTGGCAAGACACTTGGACAAAGCTTTAACAATATAATCCAGTGTTATTTTTAGCAACACCTGCTCCTATTGAAGTAAAGATTATGCAACTCATTCAATATTATGGCCACACAATATATCGTTATCGAATAGAAATCGCAATTTGAGCTGGCACAATTATCAAATTATCTTATAATAAAATCTTATACCTGTAGTTTAGACTTCTACAAACATGTTCTGAAATGTCTCTTGTTTTCCAGATGCCCTACCTGTGTCTCCATGGGTTCTTATTCTGTGTAAAAGCTGCTAACTCTGTAGTTTAGACCTCTACAAACATGATGATGATGATGTAATATTCGTTTCCTGTCCATCAGGTCAGAGGTTGGTCTGGGCAACAGGGCGCAGTCACATGACTCTGTGTTTGTGGCTGATTGGTCGGAGGCTCAGGAGGCTCTGGGGGCGTCTCAGGACAGTCTGCACGGCAAAGTCAAGTCTCTGCAGGTAAAATTATATGTGTCGTATACTTTTAACATACTATAATATACTCAAAAAAAGCTGCTAACTAAGGCCCAGAGGTGGAGAGTAGCCAGAAAGTATAAAGTAGTCCAAAAAATTACTTAAGTAAGAGTGAAAAGTATTTGGAAATCTACTGCTCAAGTAAGACATGTCGGGATGTAACATCTGATTTATGATTTGAAGTCTGATGTAATTTGAAGGACAAAACAAAACAAAAAGACCGGTGCAAGAAAAACAAATGTTCAAATCATTTTATATTGTCCACATAAAGCTTTTATCACTTGTAGACTTACTCACAGTTGGAAGAGTAACAACAACTTTTAGATTAGAGTACTGTTACTTTAATAAAAATATTATTTAAGTAAGAGTACTGTTACGTCAATAAAAATATTACTCAAGCAAAAGTAGTGGTTTAGTCTTTGTGTAGACCTGGGTTACTCCTGGTTTGGGTCTTATTAAGCTTGTTCATTTCCTATTCACAAAACTGTTGATCCATGGTGTGTAAACTAGAAGATCTGAGCCAGGACTATAGCAGGAACCTTCTCTAGGCCTGAGCCAGAATGCTGCTTTAGACCGTGTGGATCTCAGGTGTCTGATGATGTCATAACCCTCTTGACCTCCGACCTCTGACCTGTCTGAGGAAACAGGAAGCAGCAAAGCCGATTGTGTCGGGATTAATCTGGAATAGTAAACATGACACAAGTAGGTCTGTAAGGTCACAGGAGAGAGAGTGTATGTGTGTGTGGGGGGGGAGAGACAGGAAAAGAGAGATGGAGAGAGAAAGAACAGTGAATGGTGAAAGAGGGGTGAAAGAGAGAGAGAAAACAGTGGAAGGGAGCGAGAGAGAGAGCAGAGTAATGAAAGAGAGGGGGGTGAGAGAGGAGATGGTCAGAGACAAAAGCTAATTTTGATTTTACAAAATATACTCAGGTCGTGTATAAGGTAAAGATTCTGACAATTTGACTTAGTATCACTCACTTTCTCATAGCAACTTTCAGTTTTTAGTTTCAGTTACATTTAAAACAATCTTTACATTCAGGGCCCATTCAGATATCAGTATTAAAGAGGGGGTATTACACTTCTATTGGGGTATTAACTACTAACACATAACATAGATTTTGATTTGAAAACATTTTTATTAACATCCTGCCTTCCCTTGCTCTCTGCACTAAGTCACTCCCCCTTCAGAGTGACATCACAACACAATCAGCATGCCTCCCGCTTATGAAATTACAGCACACTGCATCAGGTTTGTCAAGTTGCTGTGTACAGTTTTATACCATGCTTTTGAATATTTATGAGAATTGTCATGTTGGAGCATGGGTGACATGGGTGGCTTGTGGGCGGAGCATTGGACAGAATCTTACAGCTAAATAAGATTCAGGTTCAAATAAGGCCCAGGCGAGATCGCTAAAATACTCAAACGTGCATTGATGGATCTAAAACCTCTTCAGGCATGTTTTTGATGAGGCAACACAATTATAACATAGTAGAAAGCTTAAAAAAAGCGTTTTGCCATAATATCCCTCTTTAAATGAATGAATAAATTATAATTGCACTTTGAAGGGGTGTGGCAGCATATGTCGCTGGTACTGCATCACCAATCAGTTATATTTGAAAAACCTGTCTCACACTGACAGTGTTCAAACTCCTGCTCTGCCTGAGTTCTGAGTCCAGTGGATCAGTTGGATCTGATCTAAACATAGACGTTACATAAGAATCCATTTGAACTATAACTGTGTCTGTGCTGTTCTATATTTATCACAAATGCAATGTGTTTTTACACTCAACAAAAAGGCTTTAAACTGAACTCATTTACATTTAAGAAGAAACTCAGAAAGTAACAAAAGACTGGAGATGAGAGGAGACTGCATAAAATCAGCAAGTCCAGCTCTAGTCCAGGTTTAGACCTGGTTTAGTCCTGGTTTAGTCCTAGTTTAGTCCTGGTTTACACCTGGTTTAGATCCGGTTTAGACCTGGTTTAGATCTGGTTTAGTCCTGGGTTAGATCTGGTTTAGTCTTGGTGTAGTCCTTGTCTAGTCTTGGTTTAGTCTGGGTTTAGTTCTGGTGTAGTCCTGATTTAGCCACGCCTGGTTTAATCCTTGTTTAGTCCTGGTCTGGAATAGGTTTAGATTTGGTTTAGTCCTGGTTTAGACCTGGTTTACTTCTGGGTTAGTCCAGGGTTAGATCTGGTTTAGTCCTGGTTTAGTCCTCTGCTAGTCCTGGTTTAATCTGGGTTTAGTAGTCCTGATTTAGTCCCGCCTGGTTTAATCCTTGTTTAGTCCTGGTTCAGTCCTGGTTCAGTCTGTAGTCCTGCTTTAGCCCTGGTTTTGACCTAGTGTAGTCCTGGTTTAATCCCAGTTTAGTCCCAGATTAGAACTGTTTTAGTTCTAGTTGAGACCTCATTTGGTTTAGTCTTGGATGTATTTTATTGTAGATGATGTTTAGACCTGGTTAAATGTTGGTTTAGTTCTAGTGTAGTCCTGGATTGGTTTGGTCCTGTTTTTTGTCTAGATTAATCACAATGTTTTCCTTTAAACACATAACCCCTCCTATCTCCCTGTGATAATTCTCTAATAGTTTTCTGTTGTCATCTCTCACCTCCTGCAGTGAAAGTGAATGAATTTCACATTTTATCAGTGAAACTCAAACTAACTCAGGCTTATCTTATCTGTACTTTCTGTAACTTTAATTCAAGGTCATTCAGAGCCTGGCTTTATGTTAACTCAACAAAACGCCGCCGTCCAAACATTCTTCTGATAACAATCAGATCGGGAAGTAAAAATATAATTCACTGTGTCAACTAAATATTACAAATTAACTTAATTTCTGGAAAGCACTAGGGTTGTCAAAAGTATCCAAAATCAGATACTAACAATACTGAAACTAGTATCGAAACTAGATACTAGCTCATCGACAGTAGCTCAATTGGTGGAGTGTTTGTCTACTGATCCAAAGGTTGGTGGTTCGCATTCCGCTCACTACATAAACATCATTGAATGAGCAGTCAGATCCACTCACAGGTTGGCGGTGCGATTCAGGCTCCTATAGATGAATGCTGTCATTGTGTCCTTAGGCAATACACTTAACCCCCCTTGCCCCCATGGTGTATGAATGTGTATGTGAATGGGTGATTGGTTCCTTGATGTAAAGCGCTTTGAGTGCCTTGAAGGTGGAAAAGTGCTATATAATAATGTGACAATTTCCCATTTGAGTAGGTATCAATACTAAAAAAGTCACATTCACAGGACAGAAATGAACCTTTCCTGAATAGTTTTAGAATGATCTTGAGCTGTATCAGAACAAGTATAAGACACATAGACTAGTATACGCCCATGGACCACTATGGAACCTACCTGGACGACACAGCTCTAAGGTACATGGTAATATACATGAAAGTACTGGGATTTAATGTTGAAAATCACATTCTGTTGTCTAAAGAAAGAGTATTTTTTTAGTATCATCGTGGTATCGGAATTGGTATTGAGTATCGAGTAAATTTTGTATTCCCTGGTGTCATCTTCCTGTTATAGGACTTTTTCCCATTCAAAAGATATAATATTTCGTTTGTGAATTGTTAATTGCTATGGAAATGTTCCTAATTTTCCATTATTCCAAAACCCATCATCCTGATGTTAAAGGTGCACTAAGTAACTTTTCTGGTGAGAGACATGAAAACGCTTGTATCCATGGAGATGTGGTTGCCATGTCAGGAATGTTCCACTGTATGGCAACAGATATATTTATTTAATTACAGTTAAAAACATGCATTCGTACTGTGAGTGGAGTCACCTCTCCACAGATATGACCTGTAACTTGGCCCAGTGATGACAGCTGCTTGTATCTATGGAGATATATATGTTTATTGCTATACTGTGGAACATTCTAAGTAAAGAAAAGTTACATGGTGCATCTTAAACTGTGAGCTAGATTAAAAATCACTATTTCGTTGGAATAATTTTGGATAAAAAAATATTGATTACTGTGGCAGAGTGGTTTGCTTTACAGAGGTTGTGGGTGTGATTCCAGATGCAGTTGAAGCAGTCTCTTCTCTGTGGGAAAAGGACTCATGATACTGGAGCAGTGTCAGAGGACGATGGGTTACCTTACAGCCCCCCAGAGTACACACCCAGCAAGGTACTGCAAATAGTACTACTACTACTACTACTACTACTACTACTACTACTACTACTACTACTGCTACTACTCCTACTACTACTGCTGCTACTACTACTCTACTGCTACTGCTGCTACTACTACTCCTACTGCTACTACTACTACTGCTACTACTACTACTACTACTGCTGCTGCTGCTGCTTCTGTTAATTTTACAATGATTATTTATGTTTATTTATGTTATTCTGTAAAGCACTTCGAATTACTTTGTGTACAAATTGTGCTATACAAATTAACTTGCCTTGCCTTACTATTACTACTGCTACTACTACTACTACTACTATTGCTATTACTACTACTACTACTGCTGCTGCTGCTGCTGCTAATAATGCTACTACTACTACCTGAGTCAGTGAGTATTTCTTGTTTCAGACAAAACCTCAGAGGGACAGCTCCATCAGTCTGGACTCTGGAGAGGTCTGTTTCAAACCTTCTTTACCATAGTTATTATCATGTGATACATTTGCCACGCTAGTTACTATATCAACTTATTGTTCAGTTAATGATACATAGAACAACATTTATCATGCTTTTTTCTTTAGTTTTTGCACTAGTGGGTTTTTGTGTTATTTCCTTAGTACAATAAGATCTGAGCTGTTGAGGACTGAATGAGTAACTTCTGTGACTCATTATATTAACTAAATACATCTGTGTTTATTCTTCTATTTATTCATTGATTGGAGCTCCTGTTTTATCGTACATTTACAAAAGGGTTCACTGAGATTCTCCTGCTGTAGTGTTATTGTGTCAGTGGTATAAAGTAGTGTCAGTATTATCATATATATTTTTTTACATGCGTTGTTATGGTGACAGGCCTATAGATGCATGCACAGAGACAGTCTTTCTTCAGACCTCCGTTTGTGCCTGAGGAGGTGTAAGTTCAGACTGTTAAAAAGTGTGACAGTGAAAACAGTAAAACATCTTGTGATCCCAAGCTCAACTCTGTGGTTTATGTGAGAAATATCCCCTTTGGGCACTGTCACATAAATCTGGACTGTATCTGTACTAAATCTGTCATTTTCTGTGTGAGCTTGGTTACACCTCATGATGTCATCAGGTGGTAATCTAGAAGTGCTCCTCTGTGCTTTTAAAGTCCATTCACTTTCACCAGATGAAAGTCCCGGTGCCCCCAATGGACCACACATAATCTGACTGTGTCCTAACCCTGTCCCCCTGCTCGCCTCTCTCTCTCTCTCTCTCTCTCTCTCTCTCTCTCTCTCTCTCCATATTTCTCTCCTTCCCCTCTCTCCCTCTTTTTTCCTCTCTCTTTTCTCTCTCTCTATCCCTCCCCCTCTGTCTCCTCCCCATCAATACCCCAATCCCCCTCGTTTTTTCCCCTCCTCTTTTTTTTCTTTCACTCTCTTTCCTCTCTATCTCCTACCCCTCTCCTCTCACTTTTCTGGTCTATACCCCCCCTCCCTCCTCTTTCATTCCTCCCTCTTCTGTTCTCTCGCTCCTCTGATCTATATTTCTCTCTCCCTCCCCCCTCTCCCTCCTCTCTTTTCTCTCTCCTCTTTCTTCTTTCCTCTCTCTCCCCTCTGTCATTGACTTTTAAATACAGGTCTGTATTTCAGTAAATCTTGGTTGAACATTCCTTTGGTTTCTGTGCAGTCTCTGAGTCTCTGAGTCTCTCTAAACTCACACACTTAAGTCACAGCTGCAAATCAAACATGTACTTGCTTTCTCAAACAATTCTCATGCTTACACTTTAAAGGGCCTGTATTACACTATTTTCTGATCTATGTTATAATGTTGTTTCCTCATCATAAACATACCTGAAGTTGTGTTTTGTTTCATTCACACATGTTTAACACACAAACCCTGCATATTTAGTTCTGTCAAACAGAAAACTCTGTGATGTCATCAAGTGGTAATTCAGGAAATTTAAAACAAAAAAATTCAAAATTAAAAGCAACAATTGAAGGTTATTCTAGTATTGCATAGTAAATCAGTTCAATTGAGGCTAAAAAATAGCTGTGAACCTTAAAACTACCACTAAATGACATCACAAGGTGAAACAGAGGGGGTGCAGACAGCCTGATAATTCAGGATTACTCAAACATGTGTGAATGAAACAAAACACAACTCTAGGTTTGTTTTTGAGGAGGTAACAATATTATAACATGATTTAAAGCTTACAAGAGTCAATTTTGTGCAAAACAGGACCTTTAAAGGGGGCATACTGTGTAAAATTGACTTTTTTGAGTTTTTAGTCACGTTATAACAGTGCCCCCTCATCATTATGTTACTCGGTTCTATTTTGAGTTATTCCTGCGTGTTTGAGTAATCCTGTATTGCCCTTCATTTGAGGCTTGAGTGCTCAGAAAATTTCTACTTTCATCTACCTCCTACCCCCACCCACTCCTCTGTATTCCAAAAATTCAGGTTAAAAAATATCATTTCCAACCATAAAAATCTGGGAAGGAAGTCAGTGGAGCTCAGCAGTGACCTCCCACCCCTCGGTTCCGGAAGTAAATTTGTCATTCATTTTTCCCATAGACTTCCCAAAAAAATAAGAAGAAGAAAAATTTGAAAGCTCAGGGCTGATCAGCTCTGTGGTGACTAATGACCACAAGAATCATTTTATTTAAAATTTGCTTTTGAGACTTTATAAACCATTAAGCTATTAACGGGACTGTTAAGCTCTATGGGCCTGTTTCTGTTATTAAGCCATCTTAGATCAATGATGCTGTTTACAATGAACAAAATGTAAAACCCTGATCTACTTTTGTTATAGTTTCATTCTAAATCCCAGGAAAAAAAAACAACACAATTTCTTCTTTCAAGGAGCACCATGTAACTTTTCTGGTAGGGGGTCTGCCACGAGCTTCTTTCCATAGAGATATTATTGCTTAGCCTGAAAGGTGTCACATTGAACTCATCTATGTTGTATTTATTCAATTGCTCAAAAATACATTGAAAAACATGCATTCCTACAATGAGTGAGCTAACCTCTCCACAGATCTGACCTGTAACCTGGCATCCCGGGCTTGTCTCTATGGGAATAGATCATTTTAATGCCATACTGTGGGATATTCTAGACACAGCAATGAAGCCAAGCAAGTGCACCTTTAATAAATCATTAATATTACAATTTGAGGTCATTCTATATTCAAATGACCACATCTTGAATTGTAAAGAGGATTTCTGCTTCTGTCTTGCTAAACCAGTCAGGACAGTGCTCAGTATTTAACAACCAAACATACTGTATATATATTACACTGAAATCTAAGGCGTTTTCTCTATTTTCCCTCAGTTATCGTGTCCTGGCTCAAGCCGCGCCATGAGCCCCCTGGTGGCTGCTTCGGGGGACTTCAGCTCTCCGGCTTCAGCCTCTGTGTGTTTGGACAATTCTGCAGCGAGACACAAACTGGAGCTGAGACAGAGGGGGAAGAGGAGGAGGAAGAGGCCGGCACAGGTGACACTGAAGATTATATTTTACTCAAACCCCAAATAAACATAAACTTAACTGTGTATAATGTGTAGTTTTGTATTGTCTGGTTTGTCTTTTTCAGAGGCCTGAGCTGGGGCCTGGAGCAGACTCTCTCCTGGAGGATTCTCTGAACATCTCCACAGCAGAAGAACCTCAGGGACCAGAGGAGAGTGAGGAAAGAGAGGACGGTCAGTGACTGTGTCATACTTATAATATAAACATGCAGGGTATTGTTATATGAGTATTATTAAGCAGGGGCTTTACCTTAACTATATACTAGGGCTG